>JANRGW010036781.1:0-17499 GCA_024733675.1 Psilopsiagon aymara | reverse complement strand
CTCAGGCAGTTGTAGGCAGCGATCAGGTCCCCCCTGAGCCTTCTCTTCTCCATCTGAACCCCTCAGGTCCCTCAGCCATTCCCCACCACACTGTGCTCCAGGCCCTGCACAGCTCCATTGCCCTTCTCTGGTCCCACTCCAGATCCTGATTTTTATGTGCCTCTATGCAGGATTTGTCAGACACTGTTTCACCATTGCAAACGCAGCCATTGCTTTTTTCCCCATCTCACAGAAAAGAGCATGGAAGCAGTGATGCCACATGAAGATGTTCTCCAATAGGTATTCAAGAATCACAGAAATTGAATCTTGTAGCTCCTTCCGTTCTCTGCTTCCAGGGGCTGGCTGTATCTCAAAGCATTTGTGAAATGGTGTTGAATAAGTAACCACAGGCCACTACTGTATTTTTACTTTATAACACAGTTTCCTGGAGATGAAAGGGCACTGCTGCAAAACCCTGTGTTATGTATCCTTTAACAGAAAAGATGAACAGAGTTCAAATCCTCATTCAGCAATGACGCTTCTCTATAGACACACTGTGTAATATCTTGCAATGTTCATGTGAAGTTCTCTAGGGAAAGCCAAACACTCCAAAATCTATTTTCTCCTTCATCCTTTCTAAAAGCATCGCACTCATGAACTGTAATTTAATTTATTTGTTTTTTTTTTCCTTTTCCTTTTTTAGAAGTTTGATTTTAACATGGGTTCACAATAATTCATAATGTTGCACACAGTGTTTGCAAAAGAAACAAGTGTTTGACATTTGCTAAACATCTGCATGGCTATTTTTATAAATCCGGCAAAGAGATTAATTGCAATGAAATAAAAGGAACAAAAGTAACTAGGAATAAGTTTAGCCCATCAGCTTCCCCTCAAATCAGTTGTAAACCTCCAGAGAAGGAAAGATTTGTGGTTATTCTCTAACCTTCAGTTTTGGCAGCCGTTTAATGGTCTTCAGCGGTCTTAGGACTCGCAGAACTCGCAGTGACTTGATCGTGTTGATGTCCTTGCCTTTGGTTCCTCTGCAAGGGATAAAAGGCACAAGAACAGAGGAAATAGTTTGGTCCTCAGGTCATTAACTACAGCATCTATAGGCTCCCAGTGTGGTTTTGATTGTGGAATTGATTTGGGTTTGGGTTTTTTTGCAGGTTTTGGTTGCTATCCTTACCACAGATGCAGACTGTCCTAGTGAGGACCGCAGATGAATGCCCGCTTGAGAGATGTTCATCACCACACAGAGGAAGGCTGTGGGCAGGACAAGGTCCCTGCAGCATTCAGCCACACGTGCTCTCCAGCTTTCACTCCCTTCAGCTACTCACCGAGCATCACCCAGGAATTGGTCACCTTCCTGCCCCAAATTCCCACCCAGTCAATGGGCAGAGCCAGGGCAGCAGCAAACTCTCGGCTGCAGCCACCAGGAGAAGGGGCTCAGTGTATCCACCCCAGCCCCAGGCGGGAGAAGTGGGAAAGTCACACTTGGCTCTCCGGCCTCCCAGGCTCCTAGGTGAGGCAGGAGGATGTTCCTCTGTATCCTTCTGGGGACGCTGTGTCTAGACAAGCAGACAAAGACCAGAGGGAAGTGGAGACTTCATGGTGAGGCACAGCGCTCTCCTGGGGACCAGAGCTGCTCCATGCTCACACCCTCATCCTCAAGTGGCTCTTAGAAGACATGCTACCAAACCCATGCAGGAACATGTAATATGACAGCATATTACATGCCTGGAACAGTGCTAGGGAACTTCCCACTTACACATGCGGGTGCTGTAAGTCATATTTTAGTTTTAGTTTTTGTTAAACATGAGTGCAAGACTTGAGACCATTCCTCTTGTTACCATTAAGAGGTTTTTAGGGGAAGGACAGAGTTCCTTTCCTCATGCACTTCCAAGGTAAAATAAAAAAGACACGGTTATATCTTCTTCCAACCCAACAGCAAAACAATGACATTCCCCTTCATTTCTTATGGAGTGACAAATGGGATGAAAATCTTTAACAGAGTTTTAATCATGACTGGAGGTTTGGGTCTGAGACTGTATTGAGGTAACACAGGTGTGAATGAATAACATGTGGAATAGATGCTGATATACCTATTCTCTGCTCTTCCAGTTTGCTAAACATTCCTCTTCTCAATAGCAGAGCAATAGAAATACAAGTAACCCAAGAGACACACAGGAGATGTGCAGGTAGCGGACCACAAAGCTTACCCCATGCTGCTAGCAGCCAGCCCTGTGCATGATGCTAAGGGATAAGCACCAAGAGTGGAAGAAACCACCTAGTTCCATGGCTGCTGACCTTGCTCAGCCCTGGATGGTGCCTTTTTGCAATCTCTCTATTTCTAAAAAACTAATAACTCAGTCAGCGCTAATACTGTGCTACTCAAAACTTGCACTAGATCCGAATCTGCAACGTAGAAACACACATTCCTGTCTCCAGTCTGGTCTCTTTCTCCAATTACCAGTCACTGCACTTGGCCTGAAATGCAATAAGCAGTGAAACACAAGGAATTTTTGGAGGGCCATGGGCTGCATCCCCATGACTTAGACATGATTTAATAGGAATGAAGGGTAGGGAAAACAGGACGGAGATTTACGTATCCCCTCCTTATCTTTCAGGGCTGCTTTAGAACCCTTTTAATCACGTCTGACTGCTGTCACAGCTGTAAATCCAGGTGATTGAGCTGATACTCATGGAGTTACAGGACGGATTTTATGCCACGAAGTAGCTATTATATATTTAAAAGAAATCATTTTTCATTCTTATTTCAGACACCTTAATCTGGTTGAGATGCAGCAGACAGTGCAAACACAGCTTTTACTGCCTTTCTTTTCAGGTTTCAGTACAAATGAAGATCTGGCCCATGTTTGGCTTTGTCAACTTGCTTTCAACCAGCTCCTAGCATGCAATGATCCTGCATGGGCACTGCAGCCATCTCCTTGTCACCATAGCCTCCAGCTGAGCTGCCCAAACTGGAGCTCACCTACTCCTCAGGCAGCTGTGTCAGATCCTCAGCAATACCCTGCCTGCAAAACTATCTGTTCAGCCTCTTGAGGAGGACATTTGGTGGCAGGAAGGAAGGAGAAGGGTCAATAGGTAACCGGGAAGGAGATACCACCTAGCACAGCCAGCCAGCCTGTGCCCATGGCCGACAGTCACTCAGCCCATGTCCATCAACCTGGCTGCCCCTCCTGGTCCCTTCACCCTCTGGAAGACCAAGGAAATTGCTTGGGTTTCTCCCTGATCACCAGCCATTTAAAGTCCAACTACATGAGGAAGCCAGAGGAGAGAGGGTGAAGAGGTGGGAACTAAGAGAAGTAGTGGTGAGAGAAGACTGAAGGGTTAAGGGACAAATGGTTGGGGCAGTAGGAGAAAAAAGAAGAGGTGGGATACCTTGGTCCAGACCTGTATTTAATTCTTGATCATTTGTGGCCATGTTTCTGGTTTGCAGGTTAACACACAGAGCCCCACCTTAGCAGCACAACACTGGCAGGTAGCAACTGAACTAGCAAACCTCAAGAATCATCATCTGGGTTCAAATAGAATCACAGGATATTTTGCATGGTGTCTTCCAGTGCTCCTGCTTCCAGGAAACCTGAACACCTATCTTCTATAGTGCCATGCCTCAGTGCTAAGCAACAACTGTGCTAGTAAGGCCTCCTGGAAAAGTTCAAGACAAGAACAGAGATGCTTCTTGGCTCTAAAGGAGAATGCTCGAGTCTCACAGGGTTGGCTCCAAGCCTGAAGCAGCAACCTCTGTGGGCTTAATATATCTAGGAAGGATAAACAGACCTACTGGGGACTAGTGGATAGGTGGGACATAGCAAATCCTCCCTCCTGGGTCTATGAGAGAAGCTGCTTTTCCTTCACGAGGGGGTGCAAATGGATGACTGCACTGACAGCCTGGAGGTGAATGGCAGATAGCTCCTGTTTTACTAAATTCCTCCCTGCCTGAATGAAGGTCATGACGAAGGGCTGATTTGTGATTTTTCCCCCTTTCAGGCACCTAAGCAAATTAAGAACATAACCAGTTAAATACTAATGGAATTTATCATCTCAGTCACATGCTGATCCTGAGAAATCATTCTGATTTCTTGCCATAGTGAGGTTCCTCTATAGCAGAACCTAACAGCAAGGTTTCTTCTATAGGACTGGAACTCTGAACTGTAGTGATGCAAATTGCATTTTAATTAAGTGGATCTTCTGCAACTACTCGAACCAATCAAATAAAACCTTAGGGGTTGTTTTCAGTGTTTTTAAGAACCCTTCCACCAATATTGCTTTATCCACCACTCTAAGACAAAGCGAGATGTGCCACAAAATAAAAGGTCCAAATGGATCTAGGATTCAGTTAAAGGGTGTATTCAAGAACACATTTGACCAGAATATTTTTCACAACAGAAATAAATTGTTCTGAAAGGAGCAAGATCTTGGATGGCTGCAGAACCACAACTGCAAAATTCAGAAGAGCCTCAGAAGAGATGAAGACAGCAAACAGGAGCCCAGTGGCTTAAAACAAGAGGACATCACAAAGAAATAAATTGCACTAGGCCAGTTCTGGCTTTTGGGGGGGGCAGTCTGCTGCTATTAAAAACATTAGAAATATTTTTAAAGAGCTTGACAAAGCCTTTTTTTCTTTAATAAATAAAAGACCCTTTCAACAATTAATAGCTCTTTAAAATTGAAGCTTCTTGTTTCTATTGCTCCTGCCAGCACCTGTGATTCCATGAGACATGGGAGTCTCAGACTCATGCCATCAAATATTCAGGGTCAGGTGAAGTCACAATCTTGTGCAATCGCCTGAGATCCCCAGGGCAGAACATGAATTCATAGAATCATAGAATGGTTTGGATTGGAAGGGACCTTCAAAGCTCATCAATTCCAATCCCCTGCAACGAGCAGGGGCCTCTTCAACTAGATCAGGTTGCCCAGAATTCCATCCAGCTTGGCCTTGTGAATGTCGCCAGGGATGGAATATCCACCACCTTTCTGGGAAACCTGTTTTAGCTAAAACCATCACCCCTTGTCCTATTGCAACAGGCCCTGCTAAAAAGCCTCTCCCCATCTTTCTTATAAGCCCGTTGTAAGTGCTGAGAGGCCACAATAAGGTCTCCCCAGAGTCTTCTCCAGGCTGAACAATCCCAACTTGCTAGGCCTTAAATTTCTCCACCAAAGACCAAATGAGGTAACACAACTCTGCCCAAGCACAAAGCCACCCTCTTCCACTGTCTAAATGACCTGGTTTCCTAGATGGAAGAAAGAAACCAGTGCCCAGTTTCCTGGTCCACATCCTTGTGTCCATTTCATTGCATCTCTGGCTTATCCGTTGCAGAGGAGCCAACCCAGCTCCTGCCCTGCTTGGAACCACAGCATGAGAAGATGCAGCTCCTCCTCCTCTTCAATACCTAAAGCAAATCTGTGCTGTACTGCACCAACGCACCAACTTCCGCCTCCTTTCAGATAGATAAACACAACTTTTGCTACCTCCTCCTTTACAAATTGCCCCTGCCAACCTCTCAAAAATCTCTCTACACTCTGTTTTCGCGTCAAGGACTGTTCACCAATGTCAGAGGATAACAGCCTGAATCCCATCTGAGTCACACTGCCCAGATTGCGTGAAATTAGTCCTGAAGCTTCTAACACTGTTAATGCAGTTTAGAAATGCAGTCTTCTAAGAACAAAATTGCTTCTTTAATCCTCATTATTAGGATTTTCATGAATTGCAAACTCCCATATTAACAATGCAAGCACTAAGCCATCCCCTAAAATCTTTTCTATACAATATATCTGCTTATCATGGTTTCTGACTCTCTGATCTAATTTGCTTTCTAGTCTGCTTCTATCCCCTGCTTCAGGAAAATTAGGATGAATGAGGTTTGTTAAAGGGAAATACATTTCACTGAATAATGAGCAATAAAGGCACAAAGGAGTTGATGCAATGGGTGTAACATGGTTTGTTTCCACAGTGGCAAGTGTGCGTACACACGGTTGACAAGCATAACAGTGCAGCAAGAGACAGGAATAACATATTACCCCATGAAACTCCTAGAGAGAGATTCCAGCAAGAAGAAGACAAAGAAAGAGCAGAGTCAATGACAAACGGAAAGGTAAGGCTATACAGTGCCCCCCATGCGCATAGAGATATGGGCAGGCAGATATTCCCATCCCCTGTCCCACACCCACCAACTCCATCTTCATAAAACAAGCAAGGAAGCAACAAGTTGGTTGCACAGGATATTCCCACACATCCCCCATGGTGCATCAGCCCTTTATCTGATAGGACAGGGTGAGAATCTACCTCCCTCCTCCTGATGCTTTGGAAGATAATAACCTTGGTTGTTTGGCAAATGCTGCTTGCTTTTCCAAAGAGCTGCATGAAATTCTGTGCCTCTCAGCCACCTTTCTGTGGTGGAAAATGTAAAAATGCGGTCTTTTTTGACGACTCATCAGCTATTTCTATTGAACGAGTACAGTTTACACCTGAGGCTGACAAATTTTGATGCCGAATTTGCTAGTTTGCCATAAGCTCCTCTAATTCTACTTCCCTAAAGACCAAAACATGTCTCTGTGTTTGTGGCATGTTTAGAAAAAAAAAGGAATTCTTTTTCAAATACATTGTTAAATAGAAGACATTATTTTATTATCATCATCATTGGTATTACTGATGCTTCCAGCATCTCACTGGGGGCCTTATTTGAAGTGTATTTACTGCTTTGAAGTACAGTCAAGCACAGAAGAGCTTCTAAACAGCTCCAGGCACAAAGCAGAGTGACAGCTGCTTTGAGAGGCTGAGATGGATTTTATGAACCTTGCAGCAACCACTGACACTATCTCATATGCCTAAACAAATAGCCTATTGCAATATTCCAGATGGATGCATTTCCAGATGGAAGCTTTCAGGAAGCTCTGTTTTTCCTGTGTTTTCAGTGACACGTCTATTCAGAGAGAAGTTGATTCACATCACCTTCACTGGACACCAATGAGGTCAAGAACATGCATGAATTAAATCCCATCCACTGAGTGGCAATCACGTAGTCTTGCAAACAACCTGGTAACAGCCACATGAAATACATTTTCACAGTGACACTGATGCTGAGTTACAGGCCTGGAGTGTTTGCTAGGAACAAACCTACTAATAAAATGAGGAAGATTACTCAGATTGTTCTCCAAAAGCTCTTTTTCAGTATTATCCAACTTCAACAGGCTTGGCGCATCCGTCTGGTTCAACCAAACCATGCAGTTGAGCTAAGGAGGTGACTATCTATTTTCATTTGAGCAGTCTGAGACTTGATAGTGTTCATAATGGGGCTGGGGGGAGCAGACAGCAAATCATCTCCTGTGAGTGCCTGGATTCCTGCTCACAGGTTAGAGCAGAGAAACTGCAATATTCTCACAACTGGATGTCAACACTCCCTGACTGATGAAACATGGGCATGTAGAAGAGGTTACAGCCATAATAAAAACCACAGAAGTAATTCAGGTTTCCCCAGGTCTCAGAAATAGGTTTGACTCCCTTTAATCTGGGACACAATAAAGAGGCAGGCAGGTTTAATGTATTGGCTTTCTGCAAATCCCCGCTCAGTGCTTACTCAAACAGCATGTAAAACAGAAGCAGCTTGGGGCAAACTATTATGAAGCACAGTTGAGATGTAACAAGTAATTTATTTAGAGGCTGATGAGGTGCTGGTAGATATTCATGGCCCAATGCAAGCAATAGAAAGCCTAAGCACAAAAAGACTCAGAAAGATTAAAAATTGCTTATTTTAATTCATAACTTGTCCCTAAAATAATCTTGTTCAAAGAGAAGATGTTTTAAAGGCAAACCCTGATGTCTGTTCTCACAGCACATAGAGTTGCTCTGAAAGGCTCACAGAATGCCTCTTCTCCCAGTCTGTCTTGGAAGTTTGAATTCTTAATGGAAAAGAGAAATTCTCAGTGAATGATGTCCTCAGGTAATAATGTTTTGCCAACTAATACTTATGTCTAATACTATTGTACTTTTCTACTTCAATTCAGAGGAGCTCTGTTAATTTGCTAAATTTTTTTTTAGTGAGTTTTTGCTTGGCTCAGTCTGACCACATCCACTTGTGAAAGATGTTGTGTTAATAAAATTCATGTGAAGGGAAACGGAGCTACACACGTATCTGGCCAAGCTTAGAAAGCAGCCTCATTTGGGATGTCAAATTTGAAGTAAGCAAGGCTTTCACCAGTCCAGCAATTCCATCTCAAGACAATCTTTTTTACAAAGGAGCAGTCAACTCCTCCGAAAATGAAATTTCCGATGAATAAAGACAAAGTCTTTGAAGAAGGGAGGGCAGTGTTCCTTTGAGAAACTTGTATTGGACATGACTTGCTCCGAGATGTAAACTCTTCTGTGTACGATTGGGCACAGAAAGCCCAGACCCCAATATCTCCAAAGTTTCACTCCTCAACTGGCTCACAAATCATACTGACAATGTCAATCACATCTCCTTCTGTCCATCAAGTCCTTGGTAAAATTAGCTTAGACTTTTTTTGTCCAGCATTTGCTATGAAAAACAGAAGATCTGAAATGAAGATCTCACAGCCTTCATGTGAAAAGAACTTTGACACCTCAGAAAATTAAAAGCTCAAGAAATACTCCAGGCCAACCTTACCAGAAAGGTCCCAGTACCTTTTTGTGCTGCAAGGGACATGGCAGTACTTTTCATCAGCAGAGCATGTAAAAGGAGAAATGGATGTGGCTGGCTGCCTAAAAATTACTTGCAGTTGAAAATATACAAGAAAATTCCATAGTGCCTTGACAAAGGTGAATGTTTTTTCTCATTAGCAAGTAAAACAATTCCTTCACCTTCTCTAATCATAACGTCAATAAACAAGTGAGTGCAATTTGCACATTGGCTGCTAAATGTTCATGTAATTACTCAAGGTTAATCTAGCAGAAGACAGAACTGGCCAAGTCTGTTTCCAGGTCATCTCCTAGAATGAATCAGGAAAACATTTGCAATACAATTATTCCATAGGCAACAACTATACATGGAAAATTTCTTTTCATTTTCCAAATCTGAGTTCCCCAAGGTCTGAATAACCTGCATCATTCTTCCTCTGCTCTCTTAATTTGAAAATGCTCAAAAGAAAACCTAATCTTCACTTTTAAAAGGCAATCCCTCTGCAACTGTTGCTCAGAATCCTCCATGACACTAGATAATGCTCCATGTGCTTCTTTAATGTCCGAGAGCTGTGTTTCAGGGAGGGAGCAGTTCACCTGTGAAGTGAAACTCTGGAAACTGAAGTACCCTGAATGAGAGAGGAGGAGGAGAAACAGCAAAGGTCTACAAAACAGAGATACCCATGACTCTAGAAATAAGGTTGTAAAGAGTTCATAGACTTCTCAGCTGACTGCAGTAGCAGTTCTTTTACAGTAAGGACAAGTTTCAAAACAACTGCCTGAAGACACTGGACTGCCACAAACTGTTCCCATGTGTCCTTGAAAAGAAGCTGGCCAGAGAGTCATAAAAAAATCTTTGGCTTAAAGTTTGAATGAACCCTAAAGCTGGGAGAATTTTCAAGGGATTCTACAACACAAATATAGGGGATTATTCTTTTGCTTTCCCCCAGCTCTGAGATGATAAAGGAGAGAAACTGAACATTTCACTGAGAAATGGAGCCACAAACACTGCACTTCAGCTAGGGCTGTGCCCGGGATCTGCCTCTTCTGCAGCTTGTTGCCTAGAAATTGGAATGTGAAGGAACATGTACTTACGAGAAGGCAAATGCCACCAAGGCCCCACTGACCACAATGAAGTCCAGGATATTCCACAGGTCACGGAAGTAGGAGCCAGGGTGGAGTAGCAGCCCCAGGTCAATCATCTTCAAGAGAAACACAGGAAAAGAAAGAGTTTTAATAAAACAAGTACCAAATCAACAGTACTGGGAAACAGAGGCATGTCCTTGATCAAATGACCCTTCATAAACTCTTCTACAGAGCTTTGCAGCAGCAGGACAACATCTGGATACTTAGTCAAGCTGCTCGTCTCTAATAGGCACTGAGTGCTCAGACAAAATCAAAGCTGAAGTCAATAAACCTTTACCAAAAGCACTAGAGACAGCAGCTCTAACTGCTACAAAGGTCCCTCTGCATAGACATACACTAATCTCTGGGAACAGCTGTCTGTGCGTGAAACATCCGAACAGTTTGATTTCATTCTACCACAATCCTACCAGATCAGTAGGATTTAACTGCTGGCAGAGGATATTGCACTTCTGCACAAGACTGACCCCGAGCTTGCAATGCTGCTAAAGATCTTCTACAGTACAGTCTCAAAGTGCATGCAAGGTTTCATGGCATTTTCTGAGAGCTTTACACTGCCCATGTAAGGTTGCTTTTCTCATATAGCTTCAATTCCTTGTACTGAACAAAGGAAACATGGGGTTTATTCTGCATCTCTTTTGCACCTTGCTCTGACATTAAAAACTAACTCCATCACTGCCTCAAGAATAAATCCTTACTTTATTAGTATTGTGCTTTCTGGAAAGTTATTGCCCTGTGGTCTTAGCAAAACCAATCACCCTACTGAGTAAAAAGATAAATCCTCAACTTCTGGGAACATGACAGACCAAGAATAGGTTGCTATTAATATTCCTGGTCAGCATCAAAGGAAAAAGGAAGAATCAGACACGTTTCAGTAAAGTCTATCAGCTCCTGTGTCCTTAGACACAGACACTTCTGTATCAAACACATTCCTAATCCTCTTGCACAGTCACCTACTAAAGATATCCTTATTTTCATTATAAAATGGGAGATTAAAGAAACCAGGAGAGCCACTTCAGAAAGGCATCTCTTGTGCCCTACCTAACCCAGGAACAGCATTTGGAAGTAAGGCTTGCCATCACCACCACTTCTCCAGATATCTCAGGGATCTTTGCAGTGCTTCACCCTCTTTCTCCAGCTTCACAGAAGCAGATATGTAAATCTGAAAGGGGAGGTGAACCTTTCTGCTTCAAAACCTTCTTACCTTGATCACCATCTCAAAGGTAAAGACACCCGTAAATATATAATCCAAGTATTTCAGAGCCTAAATGGGAAAGAGAAACACATATTAGGGGAGAATACACACTGAACTAAGCTGCACATAAGCAAAGAGTCTGGTCTAGCTATAGTGTATTTGCTGTAGTAGGTAAATATCTCATGAGAGGTTTTCAAAGAGTTTAGGCACAAACTTGCATCATCTGATTCAAACAGCAGCATGTTTTCCAGTCCTTGCCAGACTGCCGTGTGCATGCCCATGGGTTTCTTCAGGTCACCTGCACATGTGGCAGCTTTAATAAGTCAAAACTGGGCATTTCCAATAGAAATATTTCAATATCCCTTCTAAAAGAGCTTATTCACCAGCATCTGTGTACCAGCCTGGGTTTCTCTTCTGCTATAGCTGATGACAGTGCTATTAAAAACCTTGGGAGAGTAAGAAAGCGCTAAAATCCTTTTTGTAAAACGCATTTCCCAGCTATTAAGGATAGGGGCAGGGACTGCTTGTAGCTACTTCAGCTCATTATTGATATAGGAATTTGTGGATCTTTCTCTGGAAAAAGCTAGGACTGACTAGATACAGAAGCAGGAGGCCAGGCCAGGAAATTCCTGCTGATGTGATCTGTCAGCCTGTGCTCTGAACAATTCAGTGCCTTAATCTGTTGAAGGTGTGAATGGATACAGGCTCCTCAGTATACATCCTGGTAAACACAATACCAGTCCATTCAAACACCCAGCCATCTCCTAAATTTCATATGGATGGGATGCACCTATTAACAGTCAGATTCATATCATTATACATAGTGAATGGATATTAGGTCAATATAAATATCACAGGATACTTCAACTATCTACACTGAAGAATCTAAAATTAGGCAACTGCATCTTGCAGTTTCTATCATCTTCAGTTCTGTAGACTCTCAGTTGTCCATGCAGCTGTAACCAGCTCTGTGAATGTGCTTGAAAGACAGACACCCAGCTATCTGCTCCATGAACACTCCTGGCCAAGATGCTCTCATGTTCAGTGTGGCAAACTCGTACTTCTGCTTGTAACATCACCCATCTGTGAGGACGCCAAGTTTGGTTTGATATCCATGAATAAGTAGATTTGCTAATAATTCTAAGATATTGCTGCCATGCTCCACCAAGATAAAAAGCCATATCTGGCTTTACTTCCTCAGGATTTGCTCTGCCAGGGGAAGGGGATAGTAGGACAAGGTCAGCCCTGGCTTGTGACTGAGGAGCCTTTCCCACTGCTGAATGATGTGTAAGTGTTGCAGGCATCCTCCCTGTAAGTCACACCAGTCATAAAACCAGTGATTTCCAAGTTCCCATTTGGTTGAAGCAGTAGAAAGGGATGGGAACTGTGAGCATTTTGATAGTGGAGCAAGCTAATTTGAGTATGCAGAGCTCCAGTTCTACACTTGCCAGTGCACCATGTTATCCTTTAGGGATGGGAATGGACATGCCTTGTACAGAACTGCTGGGAGAAGCAGAACAACTTTATTCTGGCCATGTTGGTTGGTACTCACATCGTTCCTTGGTGACTCGGCTTGGACAGGGTCTTCTGCAGCCAGGGCAATGCTGCTGAGGGCTATAACTATGAGGATGACCATCTCAAAATAGCGCAGGTTGACAATGTAGTGGAAAAGGCGCCGAATCCTGCAAACAACAGAAGCACATAGGAGGACTATTGCAGGTCCTGGAAGTTGAGTGCAGTGCTAGGAAAGGCTGGCAGAAGGACAATATTCATTAGGAATATCACCTAATATCAACATAATGAAACTAAAAAGTCTTTATAGAAATCACAGCATGGTTTTGGTTGGAAGGGACCTTAAAGCTTACCCAGTTCTAATTCCTATTACAATAATGGTAAGAAAATAGAAAATAGGATCAATGGCTTTAAACTTCAGTTTGCAGCTGATCTGTGGTGAGATTTCAAGTAAGACATTTAACATCGCTGCGCTGCTCTATACCCACTCTGCAAAGCAATGACATCTAATTTCTGTCTACTAATTTCTATCATCATAAGAGCATTGAGAACTTTCAAGCATTCAGACTCAGTTCTACAAATTATGTTTATATATCCCCCCCCTTTTCACTTTCAACTCATAGCCTAAAGTCCTGTGAGTTCAAAACTAGGTTTGAAATCCTTTTAATACCAATAAATCCCTTTAAAATTGAGATATACTCTATGCACTTTGAGACTCTTAGCTGAAACTGGCTTTGCAGCTATGAGTATTACTTCTACCAATTTCTCCCTTGCCAATACCTCTGCCTGCATTTTATTCTAAGATAAATATGCCTTATAAGCTGCATAAACACAGTAATATATTTGACTGCTTTAACCTAATACATTCCCCCCAACAAATTATGTCCAAGAAAAGTGACAAATGCTTCAAATTCCAAGAAATGAAAAACTCCTCAAAGACTTCAGCTAATAGCTCTTTCTGACCACTATTACCAGTACTTAGCAGCACAGAAAACTCTGCAATGTATTTGCTAGCTGAATAAAGAACTTATATTCTGACCAAGAATCAAATTATAGGTACAACTCACCAGCAACCTTGTTATCTGAGAATGTAATTCAGTTCCTACATCACATATTCTCTAAGCAAATGTCTGAACAGCTGGAACTAATTTTTCACACTTACTGATATAGTCTTTTTCTCTGAATTTGCTAATGGACTCAGAAGGAAAAAGAGTTACAAATACCAAGGAAACAGATTAGATACAAAACAACATGAAGAAAAGTGAGTTTGTGCATCCCTGAACTCTGATCATCAATCTGACAGGAGAAGATTATCATCTACATACTCCATGAATCCATAGATGTGAAAGCCAACATTTTCAATAACATTTGTAACTGCAATTCTTGCATCAAACTCAATTCATCAAAGGAATTACAAGTCCCTATTTTTAGTTCTTTGTTGTTCATAGCCAGCAGTGAGATGCGGGAGCATTTGTAAAGTGCCAGTGGTGCTTGAGAAATCACTTTAGACGCACGGTGATGGCACTTGGAAAGTAGCACACTGCATTTATGCTTCTCATAACCGTTTTGCCCACTGGCAGCACCCAAGTCACGCATCCCCAGCAGGGCTTGGAAGGGAGGGGGGCAGTGTAGCAATAGCTGTGTTGGAAACCTGCATGCTCCAGAAAGCAGAAAGATAACTTCTTTCTTGAGAAGTTATCACCAGCTGAAACACCTAAGAGGATCCACCTGGATCTGCATCTTGTCCAGAGGAAAAAAATCAAGCCCCTGATGTTCCTGAAGCTTGGTCTTTGTCTTGTTTTTTCTCTGTGGTCCTGTGTAATATGTCTCTCCCAGCGAACTTTGTGTTTTCACTGCAAGACAGGGAACTACCTTGCAGTGCAGCTTTTGGGGAGAAAACTGGAAAAAACTGCAAGATGGCTGAAACAACATACTAGCTCCTGGACTGTGAGATTCAGAAGGTCATAACTGAAGGTGGGAGAACACAAGCAAACAATGAATCTAAAGATAATTCATAGAAATCATAGCATGGTTTGTGTTGGAAAGGACCTTAAAGCTCCAGTTCCAACCTCCTCCACAGACAAGGACACCTTCCACTAGAGCAGCTTGATCCAAGTCCCATCCAACCTGACCTTGAGCACTGCCAAGGATGGGGCAGCCACAGCTTCTCCGCTCTTGTTGCTTCTCTGTCTGCCCAGTCCACTC
The DNA here is from genome assembly GCA_024733675.1 of Psilopsiagon aymara. NCBI lineage: Eukaryota > Metazoa > Chordata > Aves > Psittaciformes > Psittacidae > Psilopsiagon > Psilopsiagon aymara. Next base: position 2,809 of record JANRGW010036781.1, on the reverse strand, counting down.
CTCAGCACAGACCCTTATGGGCTTGGGATCACCCAGCTTTCCACTCTGCAATGCTGCCTTCAGCAGACATTTTAGAGCTAATGCTCTTTTTTGGTGGTCACTCCACAGCAGAAGGACTTGTGCTACCAAGTATTAGGGAAATACTGTTTCCTTATCCAACGAGACAAGGGCCAAGCTGCATAATTCAAATTTGACCCAGTAAGTACAATTACAGTATGAGTGCATCTCATCTAACGCTTTGCCTTCCCCTTGGCTGCCGTTCGCAAGAATTCCATGGATATGTCACTTTACTGGAAATAGCACAATGCTATCACAAGTATCCCAAGATCTACCTGGAGAAGGCAAAGGAAAACACGAGCGTCTCTTGTGGATTTGAGATGGAAAGGACATGTACTGAATCTCCAGTTCATTTCCTTTGGAGGCAGGATTAGATTAGCAGTAGTTTTGGGTCATTCTCCTTCTCTAACCACTGGCATTGAGAGATAGCCTCTAACTTTTCCCACTGATCAATTCCTTCTGTGTTCATAGCTGTATCATCTCGGAGGGCTGTAGCCTGAACTATGTAACTGGCACTTTTTTCTAGAGAAAGTATTCAGCCTGCCCACTCTCCAGGGGTGCTGGACTCTAGATTCCATCAGAGAAGCATTTCTGATGTCAAAGATGAGTACATAGAGCAACCTGTTCTGTTCCACCAGCTGCACGTGCAGCCAGGATGTCTCAGTCTTGAAGATCAGCAGCTGAAGGAGCACTCATTGCGTTCTCTTGAACCAAGGTGCCAAAAGAAGGGCCTGAGTTCCCCTTAGGTGCCTGAGCATGCAGAGAACAACCTTAGACACCAACAACGAGGATCTGCTGCAAGTCTACTTGAGCCGGAGAGAAACAATAGCATCTGCTCCTAGCAGATCTCTGGGTTGGCAGAAGTTTCAAAGCCCTCCATCGCCCCAAGTTACTGCTTAAAATGACTCACAGACCTTCATGCTACAATTATTACAACTCCTGCTGCTCTTGTGTAGTCCTGCAGCCTTCAGAGTGGCATACTCAGTGTTTACAGGCTTTGAGTACAAAGTTCCCCATGAGGTACAGGTGCCTGAAGCGGAAGAAATGCTGTAATCCCAGCAGACCCAATGAGCGGTACTCTCAGCCTTGGCAAATGGAAAATATTCATGTTTTCCCAGAAGCTGAAGGTGTCCAGGGATGTGAGGGTCCTCATACAGTAAGAGCACAGGTTCCAGCTGAGGAACCTGCAGGAATCTGCTGACAGCAGAAAAACGCCCCCAATCTGCATCTCCTGGTGATGCTTCTCCAAGTGATAGTTGATGCTCCCACCTTTGATGCAACTAGTGATACAACTGAGAAAATAACAGCCCACCTGACCATCAGCAGAGCAGTTAAGAAGGGTCTGCCTAAAGCAGCATCTTTTGCTTGTCCTACCAGTATATTCCCCCAGAAAATCCCAGCTGAAAACAGCAACTGGTCTGCAGCCTCCATATGCTTTTGTGTCATTTCCCAGTGTGTTTGACTGGCAGAGACGAAGATCAAGCTGATGTTACTGCTCTGAACACCCATGTCTGAAGTACCTGTAACCTCTAAGTGGTTTTACAGAGTCAGAGTACTTACGGATTTGTAGGACTTAGGATAAACATGGAACTGTAAGGCAAGATTGGTTTAGGCCCATTTTTTGTCAAGTCATCGACGTCTTTCTTCTCCTCTGTTTTACTTTCAAATTCGACATTGTTCACTGAAATATGAATTTAAGGAAACAGAAACCAGAGAGTTAAATATGTATCTTCACACAGCAGGCTTCCTGCAACAGCTGGATATGCAAACAGTGCAGCTGGGAAAGCAAACAGCCTTTGAAGATGTTGATTAAATGTGATGAACAATCATTTGATTATTATCACTGCTATTTACTACGCTATGATATACACTGCAATTATCCTCCTTAACTGCTGCACTGATGAGCAATAGATCAGAAATGGCCAGGAAATGAAGATGCCCAGCGCTGACAAACAAAGAAACCGTATCCTTATTTCTACAAGAGCTGCCAAACTGGGGATGGAAATCCCATTCCAAACATCATAAATTATTAGGAAGAGAGAAGCAGCTAGGGATCCTTAGAAAGAAAACAGACAGTGAGTTTAACTAACTCCAAAATCCCACTTCTTCTCCCATAGATCAGCATTCATAAGCATATTGGCTTTTGAATGTGTAGTAGAGCAGATTCTTCAATCAGCTTCAATAATTTAGGGATTAAATGCTGAAATTCCCAGCATTAGGAAGAGACTTGGAAGGGATTTCATGGAACCCTTAGCCCTGCGCCTGCATAGTGCACCCCAGTTTTGGCGGAGCTCACCATGTATAAATATGTCAAGCTCCATCTTGTATCAGGTTTTTCATTACATGAGCCCCTTCTAGATGTTAGTTCTGAATCTCACTTCCATAGGTTAGAAATGCATTCTCTAATTTCCATCATAAGTTTACTTGTTGTGGGTTTATAGGATAATTTGCTTAATTTCCAATATATGAACTGGAAAATATTTTATGATGCAAATTCTCCTGTTGGACAGACACCGACTTGTCTATTCATTCACGGGACTTGGAATCCAAAACCCTCCCCCCACTTATAATGTGTTAGGTGCAGGGTTTTATTACTTTTATTTTGCAACAAAATGACACTTCATTGTGTGTGAGTGACATGTTCAATAAACTCTTTATTGTATCTGAAGCCAGATACCAAGGAAATGGCCAGGAAAGAGAGAGGCTGATAAATTGTGATTGACAGAGACTCAGTTTTACAATACAGTAGAAT
>JANRGW010036780.1:36867-56269 GCA_024733675.1 Psilopsiagon aymara | reverse complement strand
GAGCATGAGGCTCCAGAAGTCCTTGGCCAGACCAAACATCACTAAGCCATAACTAAAAACATTGGTGTTATCAGTGCCGTTCCCAGGCCGAAAGTCAAAACCACAGCACTGCACCAGCTACCGAGAAGGAGAAAAATGACTGCTGCTGCTGAACCCATGACAGGTGTTATAAATTAGCTCAGGAGAGTGTATACTCAATTCACCTCCTCACCAAGGGCTCACTTCTCATGTGTTCTGAAGTTATTTATTGTTGCCTTAGGGGACAGTGCAGTTTTACTCTTCTACTGCACTATCAAGAGAAAAAGTACCTTTCAACAAAGCACCTGCTTTTCTTTAGAAAGAAGAATGGGAAATGCCTTGTAAAAAGCCTTTATTTATCTACTTTCTCAATTTACAAAAATTCCCTGATTATTCAGATCCCCAGGGATTTGGTAAAAAAAGCGTAGCAGACCAAAGCAAAAGAAAAGGGAAAATAAAGTGCTGTCTTTCTCTTGCCACACAGGAACCAAACCATGGCAGTGTGCTCTCAGGTTACCTGACCTTTATTCTCTCCTGAAGTCAAAATCCAGAAGCAAGTGGTCTCCACGCAGAAAACAACATCTCACTTAGTGTCTGTGAGTTCCAGCTTTGTGAGTCTTTACTGGCCAACACCTTCAAGTTGGAAGCCAACTGAGACACACTGAATGTTACTTCACTTTACAGTCTTCAGACTCCTCATTCAGAAACCTTCCCTCAAGTTCAACATGGAGACAGCTAAGTGTGCTGGGATATGCCCAGGATATTCATGAAGGCTTCAACCTGTCATTATTTCACACTTCTTCACCATTTTCCCTTCTCTGACAAACTTGGGGAAAGGTGTCACAAAGCTTTATTATTCTTCTTAGCTATGACTTTCACAAGGGCTTAAGAGTGCTAAGCATCTAAATCTCAATTGAATTCTCAATTCTCTTATTTTCGAGGATCGCATTCTCAATTCTTCTTTTTGCACAGGTATTAAGGTGGCAATCTGCAGACATACTGTGACTGTGTTGCATGGTGTTGCCACAGTTTCTGGGTATGTCACATCCTTCTGTCCTTCTAGCATGAGTGACACAGGGCCAGAAATGTTAAGTAGCAGGTCACTTTCTGTAGGCCAGCAAGTAAGGAGCACAAGAACCCCAAGTGTGCATGTAACAGACTTGACAGCATTAAATTTATTATGACTTTCAGTTACACCTTTATAGTGTCAGAACCTTAAGAGCTCAGACATAGGCTACTACGGCTGGAGTGCACAAACGTATAGAGGACAAAATAGTTCTTAGCACCTAATGGTTTAGCACTGGATCATCTCACAGTCTATGACTGTGATCTAAAATATGCAGAGTGGTGTAGTCTAATTTGTTCCTAGTGTAACTCTAAGACCAGGGACATGACTATAACTGTGACTCCTCTGCCTACAGCTGATGCTGAGAACTTCAAGCAGAACTTTGTGTCTGTCCAGTTTTGGCCTTGGCAGGTGGCCTGTGGCACATAAGTCACAGCACACACCTTCACAACTGCCTCCACATGGCTAGCAGCATCTTCTCAAAACACATCCTCACTGAGGTTGGATTATTGCATCTGTTACTGCTTTGCCTTCTGGGCTGAGTGCATCCTGCTGTCGGCTGAAATAAAGAAGGCAGCATTACCTTCAAATTTGATTTTTTCTCTCCAGTTCAGTTGAGATTTGGGACAGTATCTCCAAGTCATGGGAATAAGAAAATCTGCTAAGAAATTAAACTTAACTAAAGGTGGGTTTGCCTTATGTGTTGTTTTGCTTGATTAGTTGAATTTGGTTTGTTTTTTCTCCTCATGGCAATGTGTAAATTCTAGTTAAAAGTGCCTGGTCCCAGTATACACAAGATTCAGATGCTGATCTCAGGTTAGGGTGATTTGGAGCAAGGACTGAGGCTTGGTTCTCCTTGTCATAGGTAAATATGCTAATCTGGAGACTACTGATGATTGTGTTGCAAGTTTTCGCATTAGTTTCTGTTGAAGATCTAAACTTTGTAAAAGAATAACTATTGCATGAGCAGAAGAGGCAGATTCACAGAACTCTTTTGAATGTAGAATCGAGAACAGAATGGGTTTCAAAGGGCCTGGTTCAGTTCTTTCAAGAGGAGTAAGGGCCTCTCATTTTCAGTGCCCTAAGTTCAAAGCTTCCTCACTGTCAACAGCTGGATGACGGCAGAGAGTGAAATAAAAAACCCCAAAATATCTTCATTCAGAATCCTTTCCAGATACAGTGAAGAGCCAGAAAATATGTTATAATTAATAGTATATTGGCACTGGAATGAAAGAGTTGTAGGAAGGACAAGTATTCATGACTTACTGAAAATTTTCTAGCTAAGCAGAAATGTGTTTTCAACTTGCTCAGATACTTCACTATAGTATAAAGTATGTATACAGTAAATTTCATGTGTAAACTGTATCTCTTAATTATGTACTTAGACATGATTTTATGGGCAGTAGAGCATACTTAGAGATACGTTCTGTAATGGCAACTTTTATATGAATTAAAATGTGAAATAGTTCAAGACATAATTGCACACTGAAATGAGAAAGCAACTGTAGAAGCAGAATCTCATATTTATAATTCATATGCAATTTTACAGGTACAACAGCTTTTTCTACATTTCTTGTAACCAAACGTACTTTGTCGCATTTGCACTCCATTTTCCTATTAGGACAGTGTCTTATAGTTAGTGTAACCCTTTACAAACAAATAAACTAAGCTTTACAGTGAACTGCAAAATCAGTCGTCTCTGGTGAAACTAATGTAGCTGAATACTGTATGTACTTTACAGGTAACTCCACAGACTGCACTGTGACTGTGAGCGGTATGAAATCTGAAAGTCTGATGAATTGTGGGGAAACAAAACCTCAACAAATCAACAAATATCCCTCTCCCTAAACCAAACCACACCTTTCAGTTTAATTTTCTTTTCTGACTCCTTGAAAATGCTATTTGAACATTGACTCCAAGTTTCTTATGAGGTGTGAGGAGAGTCCAGAGGCCAGTTCTCAGAAATATTAGAGAAATCCTTTGTGCTTCTCTTGACAGAGGGAAGCCTGTGCTTTTAGGGAGGGTTGTTGAATTTTTGATCCATTTTTGTTCAGGTAACATCTGAGTTTCCTCTCCTTTCACTGAATTTAGTAAGGACTTGCCTAAGGATGGCCCAGTACATTACAGAATTACTACATTCTGAAAAACTGCAATTCTCCAGAGCAAACACATAATCTCATACATGAGACACACCTTAGTTTTAATTCATTTCTCACTGACATAAGGTGTAATTTAGTTGTCTAAAATGGAGTCATTCATGATTTACATCAGAAACAGGCCCACAGAGATTATTTTTAACACACAAAATCAAATGACATTGAATTTTTTCACATTCACTCCCCAGTGTTGCTCTATATATCCTTTGTGGCATTATTAAGTGGAGCTTTTCAAAGAGATAAAGTATGTTACTTACTGTGGCTAAATTGTAATGAAGGAAGAAATGGTTGTTTGCCAGTGAATGGTGTGTAGCTTGTAGAAGCATGTAATTACATAAATCACAAACATACGCAGAAGATGTTTTCTCTTCACATTTAACTGGTGTTGCTTGGAGCTATAGCTGCTTGCAATTCAATTTAATTACCATAATTATTTTAAATGTGTATATCTGGGCAATCTTTGAGCTTTTTGAGAATATTATTCATACCTTATCAGTAAAAATCTAAAAGGTCCCATTCTTTCCCCAGAGGGGTTGCAGTAACCAGGTTTCTCCAGATTTCAGGCATAGGGTGCCTAGGAAGTTTAGATCTTTATTTTGAATTACAGGTTTTTACAAAGCCTGAGACTCTGAAACTAATCAGATCTTGAAATCTCAGTAGAAACTGTAATTTTCTGGTAGGGAAATTAAACATTGTGTGTGGTTCGCGAAAAGAAAGTAGCTGGAGAGGTCCTGATTAGCTGCTTTTATGTCTTAATTTGCTGACTATGTAAATGTTGTTTGGCCGAACAGATTGACAAGTGTCTAGGGCAGGTATTGACTGTCTTAAAATGGATACTTCCTATGGGAAATGTCAAAACAATCTGACAGACTAGCTGGGATTTTCCAGTTAATTTTGTCAAGCAGTCAAATGCGATAGTGTGGGGCTTTTTTTAAAGTCTCTTTTGCACTAGTGTAAACCTGATTAAAATAACTGATGTTAATGAAGGCGCCCTAGAAGTACCACAGGATAACACAGGTTTTTGATTCTTCTCTCATTTATGTCAGTTTTATATTGACTTTATGCCATTCAATTTTGGTCAAGTTGCTTGTGGCTCAGAAAAATACAAAGGAGAAAAGGTAAGAATCCTGATGTATAGAATGACTAGCCAATGTAGACATGCCTCAGTTTGCTCTGACTAGTGTAAACTGGTGAGTATAGAATTCCTCCAGTTGAATACATTGCAAGTGGTAAGACCCTTGGGAATAAGAAATCTGATAGCTAAAAAAACTTAGAAGACCATGTGCTATGAGCCATAAGCAACTGTTACATATACCTGATGAAGAACACTTATGAGTACAAATACGGAATCCTTATAGAACTGTAGTGGTTTAAGCTGTAAATTAGCCACGCAGTTTGCTCCCTCACTTCCCCCTTTTTCTTCCCCCCAACTCCTGGAGGGATGGGAAGGAGAATCAAAAGAATGCAACTGCCACAAGTTGAAATAGAACAGTTTAGTAACTAAGGTATAACACAAACCACTACTGCTGCCACCAGTAATAATGATGACAAGAGAAATACAAAGGATGAGAATACAACAGCTCACCACGTATACCCAGCCCACATATACCCAAGCAACCAACCCTCCACCCCCTTCTGGGTCTCTGCACTCCATTTCTGCATCCTGGGCATGAAGTGCTGTGGTATGGAATATCTCTTTGGTCAGTTTGAATCAGGTGCCCTGTCTCTGCTTCCTCCCAGCTTCCCCTCCTCCCTGGCAGAGCATGAGGCTCAGAAAGTCCTTGGCCAGACCAAACATCACTAAGCCATAACTAAAAACATCAGTGTTATCAGCGCTGTTCCCAGGCCGAAAGTCAAAAACACAGCGCTGCACCAGCTGCCGAGAAGGAGAAAAACGACTGCTACTGCAGAACCCGTGACAGCATTGAAAAACCAAGAAAGGCAGGTTTTGTGAGAAAAGGGTAGTATAATTTATGAGTTCAACTTTGCGTGTATAATAACATCTGGGTTTGGACAAACAAGTCCTCCCTATGTTATCAAAAAGCAGTTGGTCAAACACTGAAAAGTGTGTAAAGATAGTGAAGTGGAAAGGGTTTCACATTCCAATAAAATAAAAAATAGTCATTATTTGCGGTTTTACAAGTCCAGTTCTAGAAATAAGGTAAATATCAATAAATGCCCAATGGAGAATCAGACTGAGGAGACACAGTACTTTCCTGTTAATCAGTGTCAGGGAATAGGACGATAGTTTGCACCTTGTGTTTTTTTGTCAGCCACTCTAGTTAACCTTGCAAGTGATGCCTCCTTAAAGAGCTTTTGTAAGTCATGAGATCATTTTTGTTTTGTTATAATGTGACATGACAGCTGTAGATCATATGTGCAATTTTGTGACATGGCATAATTTTTTCTTCCACCACCTAAGAGGCAACATACACAAAGCATTATTGTCAGAGATCAATCAGTTACTACAATCTAAGAAAGACAAGCCTCTAGAACGCCAGGGAATAATGCTCTTTCCCCATCAGTGAATGGTTTATTCAATAACCACAAATTATTTCATGTAATTTGGCACCAATTTAAATGCACAACAATGTCCTCAGCAACAACAACAAAAAGAAGTAACAAAATAACCACCCCTGCTACCAACCCCGTCAGGATGATCTGAAGGCAGAGCTTCCATTCATTAAATTATGATTAGCCTTGCTAATACCTTGTCTATCAAATCCACATACCATGCTACAGGCACACCAAAGGGAAACATGTACACTATGTTTCGAAAAGGATGCTGATGGAAGGTGATACTTTTCCCAAGCACTATAATGACAATGAAATCCTTCAGGTGAAGGTGCACCCTAAACCAGTCATTAAAAATGCAGATAATGAACAGCTGATGTGAAAATGCAGCCAAGGTATTGTCAGTTAATGCCTTTCATGGAAACAAAGAGCATGAGGACAAATGCAATTCTCTAACTTTGAGGAGCAGTTAATCTGGATTTGCAGTTAGATTTCGTATGTTCTTTTTCATGTCGCGTATTTCCAAATCACTGTATATGATGACCAAATGTAACCATTGGGGTCTTTCAACCCAAATTGAGAGACTCCAATGGTTACGTTAACCTACTATTTCTGTACTATCAGCATCTATGCAGACGGTGATATATGTCCTGTCAGTAGGTTACAAAGCTCCTTTCTGAATAGCAGAACAATGTGGGAATCAGAAATCCCCCTAGTTTTGCCTATAGGATGAATATATCTTGCTAATTTCAAATAGTGAAACCAAACAAACTTTTGGAAGATGCATTTTAAAAGGTGATACTTAGGAGAGATGGTGGTAAATTCTGTTCAAGTGTTTGGGTTCTTTCCAGCATCATGGAGAAACTTGCTTCTGGCCTCTATGAAGTGCATTTGCCTGCAGCTGACCTAAGGTAATGCCACAGAAATAATAGAGTTGTTTTTAAAAAAGCCTTTGCACTTCTTCTCATGAAAGCCATGATCACTGTGGCTTTTTCTTTTTACAGTGTGATTTTCCCCTTCCATGGAGCAGAGAAGATCCTACAGGCTAAGTCTTGATAGAAGGTCCCTGTCTAAATATAAAATAATAATATCAAGCAAATTCAGTCAGCATGATTATTTCCTGAAAATCTGGGTATTATTTTCTTTGTACCCGATCAGGGTTTCCTTAAGAAAAAATGAAAACACTGATTTCCAAGTCATAAGGAGACCATGGTCTGTGTGATAGGTTTGTTGCTCTCAGGCTACTTACTGTCCATGTCTCCAGCTTTGTTTCAGACAGCTGTTTTGGCTATGATTGTTACATTCCCCAAAAGGCACTTCTCTATATGTATTACTTTTATCTTTGAGTGTGCTGCAAGCAATCTGAACTGGATTTGTTTCGGGTTTTTTTTCAAAATACTATTCTTTATAATTGTATCTTTTCAGTCAGGCCTGTTAGTGATTTGCTACATAAATACTGCTACAATTAAACAGAAATTCTCACATCTCCAAATGAGAAGATTTTGTACTATGTACCACTTGGAACAGTTTCAGCCTGAATTTCACTCGTTTTCCAAAGGTGTCAAATTGTTGCATGATTGGTGGGAGGAAGAGAAGAATGAAAAGAGATAGATTCTGCATGTTAATAATAATCAGATGACATCTGTGAGATGAAACATTACAATATGGATTACCTAACTTCATTAGACTATGAAGTCCACTAGATTGTTATAAAGTTTGCAACTTTATAACATCTGATCATCTGTTAGGAATACATGCTGAATTCCACATCTTAAAGTTATACCCTTACAATGAGTGGCTGTAGTACTTGAAACTTGAAGTGAAAGGGGCTGGATGTGATTACAAATTGAACTGTAATGTAAACTGAGCTTTCCCAGTCAAGTTTTCAAGTGAAAGTTGAGGTTGGCTAGTGATTTCTTTCCTGTGCACTGCCCTCAAGATCTGTTCTGCTTCTCCAGGGCACCTTGGCAAGAAACTTGAAGATATTTAAACCCCTAATTAATGCCAGATATTTCACTTTACTTTTATTTTTAAAATATGAAAAAATATAATTACCAAACCAAAGAAAAATATCAAATATTTTCCATTTGCCATTCATTACAGAAGTCAGACAGCCATAAATGTAGAAATGGCCAGCTGCAGGTGTAACCTATTTCTGTTGTGTAGTGAAATTACGAAAAATGGTCTGTCTGTCCAATAAATAACACCACCATTCTATAGCAAAAGGTGAAAATTCATGTGAATGCTGCTGGTGAGTTAGCTATATTAACAAACCAATCATGTAGTATTAGCAGTTATAATGGGGAGCAACATAAACTTTAAAGTGCTTCTGCAAAAGCTTGCAGTCCTTTTAATGTTGAGAATTAAAAATCACTGCTTTCTAGTAACTTTATTTAAATTTAGGAGGAAAAACATGTAGGAATTTTTTTTAAAAATTTCAAAATTTTCAAAGGACTGACATCTGCATCTCAAAAAAAAAAAGTTTGGGTCCAATCTGCGTGTATCACTGTTACCTCAGATGCTCTGCTGGTAAAGTTCTGTTGCTTCCATCAAAGGTTCTGGCCTGTGTATGATAACCTTTGATAGCTAATTGATAGAGAACTGATAACCCCTTACCGATAGCAAAACCTTTCCCACAGCCAGAGCAAGACCAGTGTGCAATCTAAAATGGCCGTGAATAAAGGGACACAAGAGAAATAAAAGACTAATTGATTTCTTCTACTTAGGCACAGAGCTGTTTGACCAACAGCTCATCTGGCCCAATGTTCCCTCACTGATGTTGCATGGTAATTTGGGAAGACTTTAACATCAGACCATGTAACTTATGTTTCCCTCCAGACTGTACCAGCAGTTGAGTTTCTGAAGATTTCTCGTGACTATTATGCATTATCCATTAGCAATGGATCTACTCTCTCTAAATATCAAGTCTGTCACTGAATCCACTCTGGTCTCTACAGCAAATAAAGTCAATGAGTACCACAATTTAATTGCATGCTGTGTGAAATGCAACATGCTGAGAGCACAGGCTTTGCTGGGATGGTCCTTAGGTCCTGCTTGTATGTCTTCGAAGAGTTACTGTTTTGTGTAGTCCTGGAACAGCTTCCTCTCTAGCCTGCACATCTGGGATGAGAACCACATGTGGGCTGGCTCAAGGTGATTAAGTAGGATGATGGGAATCTGCCTGATTAGTATCATAACTTGTGAGATGTTTACATTTGAGCCAAATGTACTAATTCCCCCTCTCTGTCTTCCTCCCATTCTTTCATTTTTATTCTTGGCTGCAGAAAAGTCTCTAAAGAAAAATGTACCTTGAAAGACAAATTGTTATGCTTGGCAATGTTTTATGCTGTTGCTGTGCCTCAACACCATATTTGATGTAAACTTATTTATATGAGATAAGTAGGTGAAAAAGACCTAATTTGAAATATTTCTATTTCATGTATCATTTGCTAACATGCATCAGAGGGGAAAAAAATTAAAAGAAAAATATCTATCCACTACAAAAGCATGTCTGATCTCAAACCTAGTCCTAGGAGTTCCAGTGGAGAGCTTCACAATGATGTTAGATTCCTAATCTGCCTAAACAAAAGCATATGGAAGAACTGATAATCACTTTATTCTTTCCTATACTTCCGAAAATTACTTCAGTGAAAATTTTCTGTTTCTTGAAGTCAAGTGCCTATGAATTTGTATTATAATTGCATATTTAATTGCAGCCTATCAAATATTGCAATTAAACACATGTTGTGGTGAAGAAGGGAAGGAAGAGGGAATTAAATTATTACATATTTGTAAACTAATGTTAAGTTCTGATCTCAGCCAAGTAAATGCCAAAGCTGGGAGTTCAGTGGGAGCTGGATAAACCCTAAAGATGTTTTTTATCACTTCCACTTGTGACCAAGAAGTGAATAGTCTAGTTGAAAAACTTCTTGTCTCCAGTATCTCTGCAGCTTTGAAACGCTGTGGTTGGCTGGGAGTGCTGCTGCCCAAGACCAAGGCTCTTTCCATGTATGGGGCCAAAAACATGGGTGCAGGATGGAAATAGGCACCCAGCAGGTTAATAATTGTCTTCCCCCACGTGCATGTTCACATGGGGCTTTATTTTTACTGGCTTTAAACAAATAGAGAAGTGATGGTATTTTTCATGCCAAGAGCAGCAGCACAACACCTGCTAGGGAAGGCAATGTAATGCAGAGCAGAATTTGCTGTCTGTGGGTTTAACAGTTAGTTTAGGAAATGGTTGTGATTTTACAAGCCAGTACTACTAAACCAGACAAAACTGCCCTTGGTAGTCTCTGCTTTGAGTAGCATTTTAAAGCTCTTGGATTTCCATGGTTACTTTTATCATGCTCTGCCAGTGAAACCCAGCTGAAGTGCTTTAAGGAGGTATCATCTGGGAAAGAAAGGGCAGGTTCCACAAGGAAACAGGCTTGGAAGTGCCCCAGAGGGACAAGAACCTGTAGGAGCTATGGCTTTTTGCATTACCTTCTCTGATGCCTGAGGTGAGCTAGAAGTCTTTCAAAAAAGCAGGTTTGCAGGGAAGTGGCTTGTCACTTTTGCAGTACTAATACTACCCTAAGTTAAAACACTGGACCCCATCCCTGCTCAAAACACAAGTATGTGTGAAAAGTTGTTCAGGGGAATAACACAAGTTCACAATAGCTTGGCATTTTGAAAAAGGGAGAATGAAAGCATATAAAAAATGCTTTAGTAATTTTATGCCTTCTCTTGTATTCTGGATTTGTAGCAGCCACAGAAACAATTTACTGTTCTATTAGGAGGAAAATATCTAGAAATCATAGCTAAGTTAATTCATAATTTCTGTGAAGTGTACTTAAGTTATCACTGTCCTAAACCTAGTTCCATTTTAGATAACACTATTCCACAAATGGTGCTTCCAAGTTCAGTGTTCAGTTACAGTTAAAATTATAGGAAACACACCCCATCACCATTGTTCTATCTGATCAGATTAGAAGATGTTTTTAGGATCCTCTAAGAAATAGCTTCTGACTGCTCCAAAATAAAAGGTGAAAATAAACACGAGAATTGTTATGTTAGGCAGATTTGTGTTAGAAAAATATCTGCAGGAATAGTAAGGGCAAATGGGAAAGAAGGCCATTTAAAAGGAGAAGAAAAAGAAAAAGACTGAGGGAAAGGGGAAAAAGGGATCAAAAAGATAGCAACAAAAAGAGATGGAAAAATAATTATAGGCAGAAGTGAAAGAGAAAATAAAATTATATCAACCTAAATAAAAACAGGAGATGAAAAGAGATCTAAAGACAAAAAACAGGAAAATGTGAGAAAGGAACAAGAGATAGTGTTATTCAATGTACACGTTGTTACCTTACATCAGAGGGAAGTAAACAGGCCACTCATGCTATTTAGGGCCCCAGGATGGAAATAGAGGGGCAATGTCTTTTTTACCCATTTTTTAAACAGTGTTTAAGGCTTTTTACCCAAGGATGGATTTGGTGAAGGTCAAGAGAAAATGTTAAAAATATGTATGTTTGAAAGTTAAATGCAGATCCTAGGAGCAGGCCCTGCTGATGAGGGAGCCCATCAAGCACAGCAGGTCCAGCACATGCACTGGCATCTCTAAAAAGTTCTGCAATTCTAACTTTCCTTTTCAGCACCTCTACTGTTTACCCTTATTATGGTATATTTTCAGGACAAATGGCCACCTGGGGTTGTCAGGTCTTATGCTCTTTGTATGGCTGCAGAGAATTATAAATAATCCAGATACTTAGTACTCTGTCTCTTTTGGGGAGCCCGTCTCTGTAGTGACGCAGTGCATTTATCTAAGCCAGACAGCAAGCTATCAGATGCAGGCAGCCACCACAAAACACACTACTTTCCTTCTATTTTTGAGCTAAATTTAAACTTCAGCTTTTATCATCCACCAATTTTGAAAGCCTTTTACTAGTTCTTTTGTTGTTTTTTTTCAAGAAGGCTCAGAAGATGAGCTGATGAGCCACTGGATCCAAGTTATAGTAGTCAATAGAAGCATCAACATCAGCATCACAAAGCTCAGCCCTTGTAAAAGTAGGTGAAGTCTCCTGGGAATCCATAGGAGACTGCAAACTTTTCTTCCTTGGGCCAAGAGGAAGCCTCCATCCACAGCAGCTACAGTATTTTTAACTTGCAACACAAACATAACAAAGATGTGAAGTCTAAAAGTAGGAAACACCTACCACAGCTCCAACAGCCAAAGCAAACAGGAAAGAGCTCATTGATTATGGCTTCAAATGACTTGTTCCGCAGTCCTTTTCACATTTACTGGCATCCTCACAGACACTGGCCCATGTACAGGGCAAACCCCACATGGGTTTTACAACTAACCTAGAAACAATTCCCAAATCTTGTGCATCAAAGGCTGCCCCCTGGCCCTGGATTCTGTACTACCTTAGCATGGTTTGCTTTTCTTGTGGGTTTTTTTTTTCTGTTTGGTTGATTTGGGAGGGGGAGCTGGGCTTTGTTTCATCGTTTCCTATTCTTTTGTCTAGCTTTTGTAAACTACAGAAAAAATGTTGGAACATCGCTTTTGTTTTACCCCATTTTATAGACCTCTTAGAGAAGCTATAAAAATGAGTACCTTTTTGCCTTCGCATTTTAATAATAAAAAGAAAGCAACCAGAATTAATGTGGGCAATGATGTGATTTTTCCAACAGCAACAAAGTCATCCGGAGGAGTATTAGACTGCTGCTTGATCAAATAGATCAAATTTACTTTATTTTCTGAGAAAATCTTGACAACATTTGACAACATCTTGAGAACATCGTCTTTGCCAGTCTCAACATTTCCATCAATAACTTCTTTACTACATTTATATCTAGAAAAACATAAACAAGAATTTGAAGTTAAGGCTAGAACAATAGAAAGATGAGGCCTTTGGATTTGTCTACTCATATAAAAATCTGGAGTGAGATCTACTTGGCAACCATGTACAAAACATGTAAAATCTGTGCATGTCCTGGTTGTCGCTGAGGATTGAATGCGTTCAGAAGACAAAAGCAGTTTCTCACAGAGAGGCTGACAGTGCAGCACCAAACCACTGTCTTCTGTCTCTGCCTGCTCATATCTGCAGACATGTGCATGGATGTATGTTGCTTCTCAGAGGTACTATTAGAGCCCCTTGCTACAGTGCAGCTGGTTTGTCTCAAAATGATTTCTGCAATATGATTCGGGTGCTGGATACTTCAATTTTTGCAGTACTCCTTTAACTCCAGGCTTAAAGATGACTGAACACAGAACCCTCTGAGAAGAAGTCAGCATGTTTATCTCATTAGATTTATTTCACTGGTGAAAATAGCACCCAGAGTGCATTTGGGTGCAGGATTGGAAGTAGGAAATTTTCAATTTGATTTTATTTGGCTAAATTAAAATTAATTGTGCAGATTTCCCTCACTTCGAGCTTCATGTGGAGCTGTAAATATCATGCTTTGCTTTCAAAGATCCTTGTTCTCAGCCACAACCATTGTTTTTGGATACTTGCTGGCATCTCAAACCAGCAAGTGCTGAGCTCCATAAGGTTGATACAGAAAAGCATCAGTATAGATGTTTGATTTCAGGTCCTGGTGAGGGTCAGCTCCTCAAAACATAAAGCTCATCAGTGCAGCTTCACTGACAGGCTCCATGGCCCACTCGGCTGTTTTGGGACAGGTTAGGGGCAAGCACTGGTTTATTATGTGAACAAAGGTCAGCGATTTGCCTGCCTGCTCAAACCAGCAAAGTATGGTTTTAATCCATGAACACACGCCAAAACACCCTTCTTGGAATAAAAAAGGTATGTTGTGCTTTCCTGGCCACCATTTTCCCTGGTGGCAAGTTTCTCATTCAGAATTATATCCATGGCTTTGTTTATAGGACTTTACAGAAGGATCTGCACAGTTTAGTGAGGGGAGGGAATATTCCCATATGCAAAACCACAGAACCCATTAAAGCATATGAGGCTCTGGTGGTTCCCCTCCTCAGCTGCTACAAAGTTTATTTGGAGTCTGCAGCCTGGAAAAGGAGCCCATCTGCACCCCGTATGTGGGAATTCACTTCCAACATAGCTGCAGGAGTGTGGGTCCAGCAGATCCTTCCCTAAGCCCCCTTCAGTTCCCCTTCCATGCTGACTTAATTGGAGCCAGAGCAAACACACTGTTCCCTCCCTCTCTGGCATCACCACGGGTTTAAGCAGCATAGCAAACCTTGTGTGTGCCTCTCTACATAGGGCAAGCTTCAACCCCAGAGCAAACCAGGCGTCATGCTGGATGGTGGGGTGTGAGCGGGACATCAAAGTGGATGATGCTGTGTCACTGCACCGCATCTTCTGGGGCTGGGCTTCTTCCCTTTTCAGCTGCAGAGCTCACTGGGGGTGTTGTGAAGTAAGCACCTCAGGAATAAAACAATCAAAGGGCAGCACTCAAATTGAGGCAGGGAAATGACAGGGTAGTGCTTAGATTAGAGCTCAGTTCGATGTCTTTTGCACCAGGGGAAAAAGTGAGCTCTTTTTATACTTTGGGCCTGCCTGGAAGACATTGGGAAGGGCTATCCTGGAGTGGTGGAAGCAAAGGCATGTTCTAATTTAGGCATTCCTTAAGGGACAAGTGTATGAAGGTAATTAAAAGGAGAGATGAACATTATCAAATTTAACTGCAACCAGAAGCATTTGTGAAGGGGTTTGTCCTGAGAAGACAAAGGTTAAGTATTTGGGGAGCTCTTTACTATTACACAGATGTGAGAATAAGCATTAAAACAGGCAGTACTTCTGTGGCTTAACTGAATAAATAAACTGATGAAGGACAACACTTTAAAACAAATGATTGCATAGGAAGCACATGCAGGGCAAATGTCAGCAGGAAACCTCATTCCACCTTCAGAAGCTTTTAGGCATTTTTGCAGTTTTATAAATATTCACTTGCATGTGTATCTCTCTGTGAGTCAGCTGAGTTTCTGTCCCCAAGGCCATCTATGCCCAAAAGCCAAAGTCACATTCAAAGTAAACAGTGACCTCTGGATCAAAAATAACAAAGTCATATGCTGATGAACAGGAGAGAATGATATTCACACTTCATGGCTTTTAGCTGAAGGTTTGTTTTGGTAACACTAACTTCCTTAAGGTTTCTCTTTTTTTTTTTTTTAAAAAAAAAAAAAAGAGATTTCTTTGTTCTTTTTTGTTTCAATTAATTTTTCTTACAAGAAAACGTTCATTTTTGTCCGATGATTTCTTTTGGAAAATTCATAGTATGTAGAAGCAAGTTATATTTAGCAAAAGCACTTTGCTTTCCCTAAATAAACACAGAGGTACTGAGGTCATACTCATGGCTGTGACACTGATGCCCTGGTCCTACGTTCCACATTTTACCCATAACATTTTCCGGGATGGGGTGAGCCCCTCTTCCACTGCTGTCTCACCATTCCAGTATTCTAAAGAAAATCCATTCAAAGGCATCCATTTAAAACTCACAGATCTCACCCTTTGGATATGCTGGGGACATTGGCTGGTGTTACAGGCTGGTGACTGCAGAGAAGAATGGGGCTTTCTTGTTTGCTAGTGGGATAACTTGGGAATGCACATTGCTCCTCTCCTTGCAGCTTGGTGGCTTCCTTACCACACTTGGCTCCTTCATCCTGCCTCACCAGTTTTCCTCACCACCTTAAAGGAAATAGATGAAGTCTTGATTAAGGGAGTTGTATTTCTCCAGAACTGATGAAAAGATGGTGCTTTACCTCAGAGACCAGGAGTTTTTCCACTAAACAGCCATTTGTAGTACCTGTCCCCTTTGCAGTAACAAACCAAGGTCTAGTCATCCATGGGGTCTTCAGAGGGGAAATCCCTTATTCACTTTGGTATTAGCCACTAATTTATTAATTTCTTGTCCACTGCTGTTAGCTTTGAATCAAACTTTGTTTCTGAGGTTGAGAAAAAAGTTTCAGTATTGGCTCTAATTGTGTGTTTTGCTCAAGCCTCTGACACATTTATTTACTCAAGCAGCACCTGAAAATTTTAATAGGAGTTTGATTCACATTCATGTTCAAGAGTTCATATGATCCTTTTATCAACACAAGTAAAGCCTTAAAATGCTGCATTGGAAATACTGTAGGAAAAAGCTGTCTTGTGGTATTTACAAAAAGTTTTGGTCGGCGCAAAAATTCCAGGGAAGGTGACTTCCTCTTGTAATTTTACCACTTGTATGAAAAATTTAGGAACTGATAGTGAAAGAAACAACTTAAATCTTTTGGCCTTTAGTGCATAATGGTCCAGAACTAAGTAATTTGTCTTGTTCTTTGCTATAGAAGAAGGTGCTACCAAGGTCTGGCATTAACTCCAAGCAGCTAACTTGTGCGACAGCTACAGATTTCTGTTTCTAAGATTCCACCTCAAGTAAAAGCTTGTGAAACCTATGCATTTTTTGTAGTGATGATGGGGTCAAAATGGCTCCTTTGCTTCTGCTGTATGTATCTTGGAGCAGGATTTTAGTATGGAGCCTATGGAAGCTTGTTATCATGATAGATGTCCAGCTTTCATTAAATCCACACCTGAAGTAAATGAATCCTGAATTTCTCATTTGAAAGTATTTGTGCTTTTCATGGATACATGACAACTAGATTATAGAGACACTGTGATAACCTTAACCACACCGTGGCTAGACTAAACCTCAAAGATCTTGTTCTTAGGGGCACTGCATTTTGAAGTGACATCACTGACTTTTAGCTGCTGTAGGTATTCATAAGGTACAAAATGGTTAAGTAAATAGGCATAAAATGTCATTTCAACAGTATATAAGAATCATCAAACTGAATTATATTATTGTGTTCCAAGCATTGGTTTGCTCAAACTGAGTTTTGTTTTCTCTCACTTATTTTCTTTTTTTCTTTTATCCTTTTAATTTTCCATGCAAAACTACCCTGAAGGAACATAGAAGCAGTGTTTCCCAACTACAATAGAAAATCTCCTGCAGCTCAGAGGTATGCATTACTACGAGTTGAACTTGCAGCTCTTTGATGTTGTGTGTTTGGCCTGTTTACACACCAAAGTAGTTGGAGGAGTATCTGAGCATTTCCCACATTGCTTCCAGTGTGCTGCTTTGTTTGTTGGTGATTTATTAATGATACTTGTGATTTATTACTGTCACTTTATTAGATTATGTGCAAATAGGTAACAAAACACTATGTGGAAGATGCCTTGCTAGTCATAAAGCAGTCAAGAAGCCATGAAAATCAGTTAAGCTTGAATCTATTGAACAAAAGAGCATAGTGCTGTCTGTTGATCAGTGGCCTTTAGATATGTAATGAATAGTAGTACCTTGGACCCTGTCAGATAGTGTTTTTCTTTGGATCTGATAAATTGCACTCTTTTGTATCAGTGGTTCATAAAACACTCTTGTACTGCTATTTCTTTCAGCTCTAGTACTGTGGTCAACTTACATGGCCAAATGTATAAATGTCATTAGAAAACCTGATTTTTTTTTCCAACACAGTTTCAGCCACTGAGTTAACACTGGTCTAACTTTCATATATGGCAGAAGATTGAGGGCAGGCCTGCAAATTGTTTTCAGAATGTATTTATATCCTATAAGCATGATTGACATACACAATCTCTTATATAAGAATAAAACACAGAGTGGGACTGTAGCTGTATAATTTCTTTATTAAGAATTCCATATTGTATTCTGAACTTCTTATTGAACAGGCAAAAAATATGTAAGATTAAGTCCTGAGTTGTTATTGGCTTGAAGGGTACTTTGTTTCTAATTGCGGTATCAGGACTTGATTTCTTCCTGCTTTGCAGTTTGTACATTCACACAACACCAGAGATGGGTTTGTAGGTAAGAAGTTACTATTTAATTGGATAAAGTTGAAGCAGAGCTTTCATTGTAGCAGGCCCCAAGTCTTACATCTGTGTCATTCTCTGAATGATATCCTTGTTACGGAGGAACACATTTGCTAGGCCATTCCTCCTGATTGGAAAATTGCTTTCTCTTCCCCTCCACTCCTCTCCTTTGTAAGAAAAATATCCAGAAGAATGAGCCCAGGAGTGTACTTTATTAACAGGATTAAGGGCAATAAACTTCCAGCAGCTTCTTTTTCTCTGGATGCTTTCTCATGCCCTCTAAAGTGTTTGCTCTGTTTATCTCTGAATTAGTTCCTCTCAAATGCGCTTGATTTAGGCAATAGTAGCCATAACCCCTAGGACCTGCTTGACAGTACAAAAGAATAGTGATACCTGTTTGAATATCAGCAGTGCCCTGGCACGTCAAATAAATTAAAGATTCTCTTTAACTTAAATTGAAGATTTTTTTTTTTTTTTTTTTTTGCAGTTGCAGACAAAATCCAGTCCTACTCTCAGGTAACACTGGGAGCAAGAGCAAAAATCTTTGATCCAGTATTTTCTGCCTTTCAAGCACACAAACATTGAGTCCTCTACTCCTCCAAAGGACAGCACTTTGAAAGCTGAGACCTGAATTATAAAAAGAATGCAAATGGGAATGCTGTAGTAAGCAGTCAGTTTTCTCAGACTGGAAAGCCCAGGAACAAGGGAAATGAAGCTTTTATGAACCTTTACTTGAAGGTACTATTTTCTTTCAGGCTCTTTGGAACATCTGGTTTATGATCACTTCTGGAGACCCCTGTTGTACCAGTCCTTTCCTTCCAGCAAAAAATCTCAGTGGGTTAACCAGTAGCAACAGTTTCAGCATAAGAATAAAAACTGTTTTCTAAGGTGGATGTTGGTTTAGCTGCTAATTTCAGTACAGTAGGCCTGCAATTAATATTTTGACACTTTTAGTGTTTTCAGTTACTTCTACATGAATTAATGTAACTAATCATCATCTTAAACTGATTCAAAAGCTATCTTGGCAACACTGTAACACAGTGGCTACCTAAATAGTAAATGGAAACATAGCTAAAATGAGTCAAAGCTTAAGAATATCTGCATGTACTGCAGATTAAGAAAGATTTTGGAGCTCTAATACATAACACAAGTGCTCAGCATCCTTGCAAATGTTTTTTACTGCAGACTGGTTTTGCTCTGGCCTTTCTCAGAGTTGGCTTAAAGGGCAAGTAGTCTCTGATGACTAAATTAGTTGGCCCAATGGAATAGATATAGGCGGAAGAAGTAAGATTATCATTTCAAATTACGATTTTCTATGTAAATTTGTATGTAAAATGAGTCTAGGTCAATGTCTAGCTCTTTTAATACATGTTTCTTATTTTACAAAGGCAGCTATAATTAAGTTATAGAATTACAGAGGTCTGGCTGAAAAGAAAATTTCTAGCTAAAAAATATTTGAAGGTTAAAGCAAATAATTTCTGTGACTTTGTAGCAATCCTGATAAAAATCTTTCTCTGCCAGTTGTCATTATGAAAAAGCAAGCCAAATCAGAATCCCTGCACTTTGAATTTCATCCCATCAGTTGAATCTATATACCTTTATTTTCCAGTGCACAGCACTGAAATATTGTCAACAGCCAGATAAGTAAAATAGTGACACACAGAATTGTGGTCAATGGCTCAATGTCCATCTGGAGACCAGTAACGAGTGGTGTCGCTCAGGGATTGGTGTTGGGACCGATCTTGTTCAACTTCTTTGTTGGTGACATGGACAGTGGGATTGAGTGCGCCCTCAGCAAGTTTGCCAATGACACCAAGCTGGGTGGTTCG
>JANRGW010036780.1:17162-27375 GCA_024733675.1 Psilopsiagon aymara | reverse complement strand
GAGCATGAGGCTCCAAAAGTCCTTGGCCAGACCAAAATGTACTAAGCAGTAACTAAAACATTGGTGTTATCAGTGCTATTCTCATGCGACGAGTCAAAAACACAGTGCTGCACCAGTTACTAAGAAGGAGAAAAATGACTGCTACTGCTGAACCCATGACACCTAGAAAGGATTATTTTACAAAGCCTCTAGGTGGGAATCTCATATTTATTTAGCCCAAAGTGCTGTTTCTGCAGAGCTCCCTTTGCTGGGCAGCCTTGCTCAGATCCTCTACTTGCTTCCACATCTGTAGCTGGAGAGTAATTGCTCACTAAAGAGTTGCTAGACCGTGAGGTAATGAGAAACTCCAGGGTATGCCTGGATCTGTAGTAACATAACACTTGCAAGGGAGCAGGCACAGTCTCCTTGGCAGAGTTGTTACAAGCCCTTCATGGACTCATTCTTTCATGGAAATGATTAGATATTGGTGAAAGGCTGAAGTGGTTATGAAGGAGTAGGTGAAGAAGCCATTTCCCCACTAAAAGCTTAAAACCAGTGTTTATTACTTCCTGTTAGGTGACCAAAACATCACTCATCTGTCATTTTGATGATAGCCACAGTCTTTTCATCGCCTTGACTGCCTGAAATGCTCTGCCTCACACCTCTTTTCAATATGCTGTAAGTGCTCTCCTCCAGCAGGTTTCTTGGAATCTGCTGGCACTTTCTGTAGCAGGCAAACCTCTGGGAGTCACTGAGATGGACTCTGGAGGGAATTATCTGAATTGAATCAATTAGGACAAAAGCTGGCATGCAGCTTTTGCTCACTTAATGACAGAGAGAATGCACCTGGATTGGTACTGGCTACTTAACAAGAATCTACATGGCATTGGTATGTGACCTTCTATGATCTGGATATTTTTTAAGGTATATTTAATGCCAGGATGTTGCAATGCTACTTGTTGGAACATCCAGGGAAAAATAAGTTTTTACAGCTCAGAGTCTGAGAGACCTGTGACAGCATCTGGAGCTATTCTTTCTGCTCTCCCCTAGTATCGTAAGCCTTCCCAATGCATTAGGGCAAGAGAAATTGAGGAATATGAAAGAAACCTGCTGAAAAAATACACTAGTGAATAAAACAAGTCCATTTCCAGTGTTCTAGGAGATGCATTTCAATCCCTATTTTGCAAGAGATTTTTTTTTACAGGTGAAGGTACTCTTGCTTGCTGGCATTTTTTGCCTCCTTCTATCCTACCCTACCATTTCACTTTCCCCACCTCCTTCCTTCTCTTGTCTCTTTCTGGTGTAAGCGTCCACAGCAACCCCCTGCTTGGGATCCAGGAGCACTGCATCACTGCTGACCCAAGGTGAAGCTCGCTGACAAAAACCTTGATCTCATGTTCCCAGCACGCTTCCCTGTCAGCAGCAGGAAGAAACTCCAGTATGTGTTAATAATGTGTGGAGGGTGGCCAAAATATTTTGAGAGCATTCTGGCTTGAAAGGGTAATAAAGCTGCCTCTTTCTCAGTGATCTGACACAGGAGCAAGCTAAACTGCCGTTTGAAACAAGCATGTTTCAAAGAAGAAGTACAGAGCACAAACTCCCTGGGTTCTACTGGGGGCCAAACTTTGCTTCTTTCCACCTTTTTCCAGGCTGACTGCTCCCTGTCAGACAAAGGAGTCATGGATGGGGGAGCATGAGCTAATCTGAGAGCTAATCTGTGGATTAGCTTCAGACTGAGAGTTACATTGGGAAGCATTTCTTAGTTTATACCAAAATAATGAATTGTTTAACATGTAAAGTAAACCCAGAAAGTTATTCCTATAAATCTGGTTTAAAACCTACCTATTTATGAACTCGGAGCAAAAGAAACCTCCACGCTGCTACAAGCGTAGCCAGATTCTTTGGGCTTGCTTCAAAAGCTCGTCCTTTTTGTCATTCCTCTCTGGCCTCCTCTCTGCTAGTCCCAGGATGAAAACTGAGCCAAAAATCTGCTAAGAAATGGGCCGAGCCACTGCTAACCTGTGAAAATCCAACTTATTCAAAGTGAGAGTTAATCAACATGTTCCCACTCTGTGTATTGCTGAACTTACGATGCAGTTCAAGGAATTAATACACTGTGGTGCAATCTCATTTTGAATCTAGTTTTCTTGCTATATGTCAGGGTGAAGGAGGCAGTGTCATACGAGTTACAAAGAGCAGTCACAGACAAGTTTCATAAACCATGAAGGTCTATCTTTGATGGATTTTGTACTTAGGAGGGGTTCTTCCCTTACAATTTAAAATGCATTAGCTTCTCCCTGCTTCTATTTTCCTTCCCCTCTAAGAGAGAGAGACATTTTGTAGTGATCTAAAAGGAAAATAAGCCCATAAGAGTTTATTCTGAATAATCTGCAAATAAAGAAAAAATATGGCTGTCTGAGGGTATTATCTGAGGGGTAAGTGAGGGGCGTGTCTTGAGAGATCTGTGTGCACAGGATCTATAGGTGAATGGAATGGTGATTCAAGGAGAGCTTTAAAATTGATGTCTAAAATTCAGATTCTCTCTCTCACTTATGGATCTGGCATGAATGCTATTCCTGTTTTGCAGTGGTGAGAGCAGTCCACTCTGTGTTTTGTGGCCTCTGCTAGGCACCACAAGAGTGACTGCAGGATCCACGTGGGAAAAACGTGTTGGCATTTCTAATCTAAGTCCTATGCTCTTGTTTTAACATCTGCATGCAGGCTGACTTCTTTGTTCTGTTTTCCAGACAGAGCTGCACTTTGTTTCTTGTGCAGCTGACCCCAACACAGGGTAGACTGATGCACCAAACAGGAGCAAGTAACAATGCACTGCAGCCTGCTTCTGTGTCCCAAGAGGGGCCTGTTTGAGTAACACTGCCACTTTTTGTCTAGGGCAAAAGGGACAGAAGAAGTCTCTTGTTCCTCATTTAATTACTGTGGGGCACGTGTCATGGGTAGCACATCTCAAAGTCCTTCCTTCAATGCCAAAGAGAGGAGCTGTGTCATTCTCACTGAAGGGTTGGGTTTGGTGTGCCTCACTGGGGAGCCATGGGAAGCCAGGGCATGGCAGACAGCAGCTAAGCTGCTTCATGCTTGGTGCCTTTCCACGGCCCTCCAAGCATGCAGTGTACCTGCTTGGTGTGGTTATGTAGTAGAACCAGAAATTTTGCAACCTATTTATTTATTTAATTACTGTCTTAATTGCACAAGTGTCATTCCATTAGAGCTGATGTAATGGCGAATCAGGCCCTTGGGCTAAGGGGCTAAACTATGCTCTAGCTGTGTAAGCTGAAGACTTTCAATGCTCTCATTTTGTAGTTGTCCCTAGCAGAGCAAGTGAAAATATATCATTGTTCTCAAGATCGCTGAATAAAACAAGTACTTTTTAAAATTTTAGTTCCATAATCATGAATAATAAGTTTAATCCATTCATGCCTGGTTTATAAAAGAGCCTGCTAACTAACCAGATCTGGAGAGCTCACTTACTCAGCAAGTATTGCAGTAAGAGAATTTTTTGTGTTTTCGTTGCTTTCTCAATATTTTTGTTATTCTCTTTCCCAGGACATGATTAGATTTTCCAGTCTTCTGGACATCAAAGAATTTGGAGAAGAGATTGTATGAATTGGATGGGTAACAGCTGTTACAGACAAATATGCTGGTGGAAAGGGGAGAGGGCTAATTTGTTTTATGTGCTTCCTCCTGCTGCTGGCACCTTTCACTGTGACACACTGTTCCTGTCCTGTGACAGGGAATGTCTTTACACAGAAGGAGTCCTTGTCTACAGACTTACACCTACCCTTGGGTTTCACTGTTATTTATAAGTAACTTTTCCATATGCCTTCATCATAGTTCTTTCACCTGCTCTTCCAGTAGTTTAATTGAGTTAATAGCAGTGATTGACAGATTTTCATTTATGACTTTTTTAAGTCAAAATGTTTTGTCTACTTCTGGATATTTTGGGACACTTTAAAATGGATTTATTTCTGTGAAGTGAATTCCTCATTCAGGTCTGAAACAGAGCTTCAGCTTGAATAAAATACAGTGTCTTTGCTTTGCACTGCCATTTAATGTGGGAATAAAGATTTGCCAAAATCTTCTATATTTCCTCATCTGATGTAAAGTTCCATGAGCTCCTCTTTTAGATTACTCACTGTTTCGGAAAGATCTTGGAGGAGAAATGGTGATTTGTACTAGCAAAGTACTAGCTGGTAAACCAGATTGTGCATAATGACAAGATTTTTCTATGCCAACAATATCTGCTCTTATTCAGCTAAGAGCAAAGACCTACAGTTTTAATCAGATTCAAAGAAAGTCATGCTACTACTTCTTTTTCTTACTTCAGGTTTGTAAATGCTTTCGCATATGGATGTTTTGGGTTTAAACATTTAGCCTCATGTTCTCCAAGCTTCAGCAAAAGACAGCATTTTCAATATATATTGTCCAAAAAAGATGTCCTATGTTGTGTAATTATAAGACATCTAGTCTAATCAAAAAATTCAAGGGGGACCGGTTTGTTCTCAATCTAGTCTTCCTGAGGTAGCCTAGATTAGTATTTTCTCCTTCCCTTATCTGAGCAACATCAGAATCCATTGATGTTGCAGAGAAGAGACTCCAGCTTTACCCAGTCTGTGAGGATCCATTCTCAGACCTTTGCAAAGGCACTCAGAGTCTTACAGAGTTTGAGCCTTTTCTGCAGACTGGCCTGGGGACACTGGGCACCTCTTCTGGGAGAACAATAGGGGAGGAGATAGTCTGTGTCAAAGGCTGCTTGGGCTGCTGCCGGAAGAATGAATCTTGGCTGGAGACTGAGAGAATGGGAGCCATGTCCAGAAAGCTATCTCTAATGGGATATGGGGTTTTGTTTGTTGTTGGGTTGTTTTCTTGCATCTCTTTCATTTGCTCCCTGACTTATGCTCTGTATGTTTCAAGCTGATGGCCTCACAAAGGGAGGAAGACCCTTTACAAAATAGCTACCGAACTCTTGTGCAAAGCATAGAATATTGTTTTCTACACAACCAGTGGAGAAGTGAGAACAGCTCTGCTAATGTCAAGACAAAGGTCTCCATCATATTTGAAAAATCATGGCAGTCAGGTGATGTTCGTGATGACTGGAAAAAGGGAAATAGAACCCCCATTTTCAAGGAGGGGAAAATGGATGAGCCAGGGAACTACAGACAAGTCAGCCTCACCTCTGTGCCTGGCAAAATCATGGAGAGGATTCTCCTAGAAGGCATGCTGAAGCACATGAAGAACAACAAGGTGCTTGGCAACAGCCAGCATGGCTTCACTAAGGGGAAATCCTGCCTGACCAATCTGGTGGCCTTCTATGATGGGGCTAAGAAACTGAGGGGCAGGGTAGAGCAGTTGATGTCATCTACCTGGCCTTGTGCAAAGCGTTTGGCACTGTCTCACATGACATCCTTCTCTCTAAATTGGCGAGACATCAATTTGATGGGTGGACCACTCATGGGTAAAGAACTGTCTGGATGACCACATGCAAAGAGTTGCAGTCAATTGCTCAATGTCCATCTGGAGACCAGCAACAAGTGGTGTTCCTCAGGGATCGGTGTTGGGACCAGTGTTGCTCAACAACTTTGTTGGTGACATGGACAGTGGGATTGAGTGAGCCTTCAGCAAATTTGCTGTTGACACCAAGCTGGGTGGTTCAGTTGATATGCTGGAGGAAAGGAATGCCATCCAGAGGGATCTTGACATGCTTGTGAGGTGGGCTGATGCCAACCTGATGAAATTCAACCATGCCAAGTGCAAGGTCCTACACCTGGGTCAGAGCAATCCTAGGCACAGCTGCAGGTTGGGTGGAGAAGAGATTGAGAGCAGCCCTGAGGAGAAGGACTTGGGGGTGTTGGTCAATGGAAAAATGAACATGAGCCTGCAGTGTGCTTTTGCAGCCCAGAAAGCCAACTGTGTCCTGGTCGAGGGAGGTGATCCTGCCCCTCTACTCTGCTCTCGTGGGACCTCACTTGGAGTATTGTATGCAGTTCTGGTGTCCTCAACATAAAAAGGTCATGCAACTGTTGGAACAAGTCCAGAGGAGGGTCACGAAGATGATCATGGGACTGGAGCATCTCCCATATGAAGATTTGATGAGAAAGTTGGGTCTGTTCAGACTAGAGAAGAGAAGGCTGTGTGAAGACCTCATAGCAGCCTTCCAGTATCTAAAGGGGGCCTATAGGGATTCTGGGGATGGACTCTTCATTAGGGACTGTAGCTATAGGACAAGGGGTAACGGGTTTAAACTTAAACAGGGGAAGTTTAGATTGGATATGAGGAAGAAATTCTTTACTGTACGGGTGGTGAGGCACTGGAATGGGTTGCTCAGGGAAGTTGTGAATGCTCCATCACTGGTGGTGTTCAAGGCCAAGTTGGACATAGCCTTGGGTGATATGGATTGCTGTGAGGTGTCCCTGCCCATGGCAGGGGGTTGGAACTGGATGATCATGAGGTCCTTTCCAACCCTAGCTATTCTATGATTCTATGATCTTTAGCGAGCACTTATAGACTTCACAGTAAAGATCAGTCTACAATGCCGAATGCAAGACTGCAGGGGAAACTCAAGGCTAGGTGAGCACTCTGCTGTAGGAGCAGGGAAGTAAGCCTTACCCATCGCTCCTCTTGTAGTGGGCATTTGCCATTCAGCTGGCACTGTAGACACACTAAAGAAGTTTCATCACAAAGAAGAGTCTGGAAAGATGTCAGTTTGCTCAACTGAAGGAGCTGGAAGCATTTAAACACCAGAAACAAAACCACTACAATGATTGTTTTTCCTTAGGTTCATTTTGTATGACTATAGTCTAATGCCAAAACCATTTCAGTAATTTGCAAAGCTGAAAGCTTATCTATTTATCAAAATGGGCTCCAGCTCACTGAGGGATGGCAAGAAATATGCCCTTTTCCTTTAGGATGTTGTTAATAGGCTTTCTTTGCTTACTAACTTATTAAAACTTTGCTTTGATTTGATTTGTAGCAAGTTGAGGAAGATCCTTGATTTTTTTTTCAATGAAAACAAGTTTGTTGTGTACAGTTCATGCAAATAGGGAAAGAGAAAGGTGTCTGACTAATCATGAAAGGTATGGTGTGATCTAGATTGCAGGCTGTGCTTTGCACATAGCCTATTCCACGTGCCAAGTAAGGACTCATGCTGGTGAATGTCATCCTAACAGCCTACTTACACTGAAAAATTACTCCTGCTATCTTGAGTTCCCCAGATCACATACTGACACACACTGAATTAAGCACAGTTAGTGCTTTTACATTGGCAAAGGCTGGTGTAAGTCACAACCTTTTAATGATGTGTTACAGGGCATCTGGAAGAGGAGCCTAAGAATCAGCAGGAGCTTGTGCAAGTGCTCACACCAAAAGTTTGACAAGCTGTGAACACAACAGGTACTTCAACTGCAGTTGCTCACAGACTACTGTAGCTTTTAAAGAGTCTCCTTCTCTGGGGACATCTAAAACTTGCCTGGACACAATCCTGTGCAACCTAATGGAGGTGAACCTGCTTTAGCATGGAGGTTGGACTGGATGATCTTGAGAGGTCCCTTTCAAACCCAAGCATTCTGTGATTCTTATTCTCTAAGTATTTCCCACAAAAGAACACTTATTTGTGGTGACTTTAAAATGCTATAAACCTGCTCTGAAGCAGTACAGAAGTGGTGAAATTTAATGTGTATAGTGAATAGGGAATTAAAGTTCTATGCCTCATTAACTCCACTATGAACATGTATACTATTTTTCCTTTCACATAGTTAAACCTTCATAAAACCTGTGAAGCTGTAGCTTGCAGAGGGAGGATAAAGTACAGGGCAAATTTATCTAACCAGAGCTGTATTACTTATAGGGTAAGTACCCAGTCTATAGATTGGGTACTTATCATAGGTACTTGGACAGGCACTTTTCAAACAAGTTTAATTATGTTTCATTGTTTACAGCTTGTGTCTTTCTTTGAGCATTGCATCCAGAGATAATTTAAGGGCACAACCTGCTTGTAGGCTTAGGTGTGAGGTATGTTCGAGAGAAAATGAAAAAATGGTTAGTTATCATAGATTGTAACTCCAAAGAATTAATTGTTTACAACTTGTGTCTTTCTTTGAGTATTACATCCAGGAATAATTTAAGAGCACAACCTGCTTGAGGGCTTAGGTGTGGGGAACGTTTGAAAGAAAATGAAAAATTGGTTAGTATCATAGTTTGTAACTCCAAAGCATTCAAGCTTGAATTTCTTGGTGTTTGCTTTCTTTGTTAAAGAATTTATTCTTTTTATGAATTTCTGTCTGTAATTTTGCCATTTCTGTTCCTGTGAATACACATATTCTCATGTAGTTTAGGAAAGAATGATAGCATTACAGGGATTTTGGACAGATTTTGAGCTCTGATACATTGCTAGGACATCTCAGAATTTCCAGGGGCCTCAGATATGTTGATCCAGATTTGTAGCTGTGTAACAACACAGAATTCAATCAGTTTACATTTGTTTCAGAGTTAACGCTTTAGCCATCCAGGACCCTAAACTGGTTATCCAGTCCAGTTTTTCAGGAGTGTTGCACTCACAGCTTTTACGAATCTCATGTAAAATTAGATGATGGTAAATAGGTATAAACTGAGATTTTCAAGATGGAAACTGCTGATATTTTATATTAATTTCTATGTATATTATGACACTAGTGTTCTTTGGGAAAATTCTGATTTACAAAACATGACCTCATGGTGTGTTTTATCTTATTGGCTTCTTGCCATATTGCCAGAATGCAGTGTATTCAAACAGAGGCAACCAAAATGTAGGCTTCAGCAGCCTATGCATGCAGGGAAAGAGTGTAAAGTTAGTTTTCATTTTCTAGAAACAGATCATGGTTACAGTATACCTCCAACTGAATGCCTTTTTATTATTGGTTTTATGGTTTTGATTTTGATTGGATTTTTTTCTGTTTAATGTTTTTGAGGCATGTGTATCACATGCTCACAGGAAAAGTCCAAGTTTTGGAAGTTTTCTTTGACTGAATTTAATACTTTTGAAAGCTTTACTGGAAACCATCATTCTCTGTCTGCTAACAAATAAAGCACCTCCAACCCTTTCTGCAGCCTTTGTGAAACATCCCTTACAAAAGAAACCCCTGAGAGATGGACTCTTTGCTCCTATGCTGAGTTTCTAAGACTATCAAAAAAATACTTGGTAAGAAAAGTCAACTCAAGAAATAATATCTTTAAGAAGCTATAAACTTATGAAAGCATATTTTATTACTAGCTTTTATGAGCAGCTGTTAGTTTTCAAACTTCTGTGTAGTTCAGCTGAACTGTCAATCCCCTGTCCTCAGTAATTTAAACCCCATATTTTCCGTAGAACTATTCTGCATTATGCAAAATGTTATTAGCAGAAGGGGAAAAAAAGGGATTCTGGTCAGAAATTAGAACTGCATCAGTAAAAGTCTGGTTCAAATATACAATGAATGGAGGTTAAATTGCCAGGTTGGTTTGTGGGCAGTTCTTGGGAGATCACATACAGTGATCTGGGTTTTCAGGAAAGGCTGTGAAGATCAGCCACTCAGCTATGCTGGTTCTTACCTTGTGCATTAACATATTTTTCTGCTTGCCATCTTTTCATCTCTTTTCACACAGCTATATTTATAAACTTATAAATTGGCAATGGATATAGATACAATCTTTTCAAGATTTTTGCTCTCTTTTTCATTCATATTGAATTTCTGTTGAAGAAATGCAAATATTATATTCACTTCTCTCCTGGGTTCAGCAGTAGCAGTCGTTTTTCTCCTCGTTAGCTGGTGCAGCACTGTGTTTTTGACTTTCTGCCTGGGAACACCCTGGATGACACCGATGTTTTCAGTTACTGCTTAGTAATGTTTGGTCTGACCAAGGACTTTCTGAGTCTCATGCTCTGCCAGGGAGCAGAGGAAGCTGGAAGGAAGCAGAGACAGGACACCTGACCCAAACTAGCCAAAGAGGTATTCCATACCACAGCATGTCAGGCCCAGGATGGAAAAACTGGGGCAGGAACCTGGAAGAGTTAGTTCATGGCTCGGTCATCAGGTGGTGAGCAGTTGTATCCTCTTCCCTTGTATTTCCCTGGTCATTATTAGTATTAGTGGTGGCAGCAATGATTTGTGTAATACCTTAGTTACTGGACTGTTCTTACCTCAATCCATGGGAGTTGCATTCTGTCAATTCTTCTTCCCATTCCACCCCCCCACCCCCCCCCCCCCCC
>JANRGW010036780.1:1930-12162 GCA_024733675.1 Psilopsiagon aymara | reverse complement strand
TGATGCCAACCTGATGAAGTTCAACCATGCCAAGTGCAAGGTCCTACACCTGGGTCAGAGTAATCCCAGGCACAGCTGCAGGTTGGGTGGAGAAGAGATTCAGAGCAGCCCTGAGGAGAAGGACTTGGGGGTGTTGGTCGATGAGAACAGGAATATGAGTTGGTAGTGTGCAGTTTCAGCCCAGAAAGCCAACCGTATCCTGGGCTCCATCAACAGGAGCATGACCAGCAGGTCGAGGGAGGTGATCCTCCCCCTCTACTCTGCTCTCTCATGAGGCCTCACTTGAAGTATTGTGTGCAGTTCTGATGTCCTCAGCATAAAAAGGACATGGAACTGTTGGAACAAGTCCAGAGGAGGGTCCACGAGGATGATCATGGGACTGGAGCACCTTCCGTATGAAGATCGGCTGAGAAAGTTGTGTCTGTTCAGACTGGAGAAGAGAAGGTTGAGTGGAGACCTCATAGCAGCCTTCCAATATCTGAAAGGGGCTTATAGGGATGCTGGGGAGGGACTCTTTGTTAGGGACTGTAGCTATAGAACAAGGGGTAATGGGTTCAAACTTAAACTGAGGAAGTTAGGTTGGATATAAGGAAGAATTTTTTTACAGTGAGGGTACTGAGGCACTGGAATGGATTGCCTAGGAAGCTCTGAATGCTCCATTGCTGGTGGTGTTCAAAGCCAGATTAGACAATAGCCTTGGGTGACATGGTTTAGTGTGAGGTGTCTGTCCTGGGTTCAGCAGTAGCAGTCATTTTTCCCCTTCTTGGTAGCTGGTGCAGCACTGTGTTTTTGACTTTTGGCCTGAGAACAGCAGTGATAACCCCAATGTTTATAGTTATAGCTTAGTGACGTTTTATCTGGCCAAGTACTTTCTGAACCTCATGCTCTGCCAGGGAGGAGGGGTAGATGGGAGGAAGCAGAGACAGGGCACCTGATTCAAACTGACCAAAGAGGTGTTCCATACCACAGCATGTCATGCTCAGGATGCAAAAATGGATAGCAGAGACCCAGAAGGAGGTCGGGGGTTGGTGGCTCGGTCGGTCTGGATATACGTGGTGAGCTGGTTTATTCTCTTCCTTTGTATTTCTCTTGCTATTATTATTATTGGTGGTAGCAATAGTGATTTGTGTTATACCTTAGTTACTAAATTGTTCTTATTTCAACCTGTGGGAGTTGCATTCTTTCGATTCTCCATGTAGCAAACTGCGTGGCTGATTAACGGCCTAAACCACGACAGCGTCCCTGCCCATGGCAGGGGGGCTGGAACTAGATGGTCTTAAGGTCCTTTCTAATCCTAACTTTTCTACTGTTCCCATTTGAAAATAGAATTCAACTCTTGTATTTTAGGTCTGCAAAGTGTATTACTTTAAGACAGCATTTTCATCTTGCTATGAAACCTGTTCTTTGTAATTTTTAGTCAGTTCAACTCAGCACAAGAATCTTCTAAAAGAAGGTGGCAATTGCCAACTGAGAGAGTCCATAGTTTTCTTTTTCTTTCTAAGAGTTTAAGTTTTGGTGTTAGTCCTGAACTGTGCTTTTCTAAGGAGTATCCTTTTGAGTTCATAAGGGATTTGTTGAGCTACTCAAATACAAAAGAGAATTTTAGCTGGGGAAGAAGTTTTCAAAGAGGAATTTTAGCTGGGTAAGCAGTTTTCAAAGAGGAATGAATGTATTTGCTTAGCATGAATCTGAACGTTGTCTTGCAAAACACTGCACACCCTTTCAGTGACACAGTGCCTGCTGGAATCAGCTGTTGTCTCACAGCTAAAAATAATAGGGCTCTAAATGGTTATAACTGCTCCTGATTTGAACGGTAAATTGGTATGACTCTTTAGAGGCTTCATTGGGATATATTTGTATATTTATTGTTAATATTATATGATCATATTAATATATGTATTTAATCACCCATTACATATTAATATATATTTAATAGTAATTGAATCAAGATGTATTTAATCTGTGTCCCACACAGAGAATATATCCTTGATCTGTAAGCAAGATCCACTCTTTGGATTTTCAGGGGTGCATATCTAGACCTAATTGTTTAATTAACACTTTGGGTTTGTTTTGTGACAGGCTACTTCAGTTATAAGTGCTTTAGGTTTCATCAGCGTATGGCTCTATTAACATCTTTTATATGTATTTTCAGTAATTTATTGACATGCAAGGACCAAAGCTCCTAAGTCAGGCTTGTGTATTTTATATGGCAGAGTGAGACAGAAGTGTGCCAGAGGGTAAAGTCCAGTGGTTTCTTCTTCTTTGTTCCTTCTTTTAGCTCTGCTTCACTCTGAGGTGTGAAAACCACCTTGCACAAGATCACAGAGACACTCTGTACTTGAGCAAGGGCTGTAGCAATCAAAACAAAACAAATGTGATCCCAAGAGCAAAGCACAGCAGAAAAGATTTTGAGAGGATCTCTAAAAAGTTTAAATTGGTAAAACATGTATGTGGGTGGGACAGAAAGAATAAAGTGTAATTAAGTTACTGAAGCCTCAGCAGGACTCTGACTTTGTTCACTTTGTGCTACAGTTGGCTTTTAGGAAATTTCAAGACTACCCACATTCTTGGAAAGGGGACTTTTTTTGAATGAGTGCATGAAGTTTGTGCTTTCTTGGCCCATGCATCATCCTTCTGGAGGGTACTGAGTGCATTACAGGAATGCGCGAATGCAAATATCTCACCTTCCAAGAGCTGGTGACAGAGATGCACAGCTGAAAACGAGGAGGGAACTTGGCCATCCTGCAATAAAAACGGCACGAGGGTGCATCCTCTTTTTCAAACTGGGCTGGGAGCCAGGCTCCTGTCTCTGCTTTGGTGGGGATAGCCCCCTGTGGGAGTCCCTGCCTGCACACTAATACCAGAAGAAGGGTGGATGGTTAGAGGGGTAGCTTTTCTCTCTCTTCCTTTGAAGTAGTGGGGAGCAGACCGGAGTGCCAAACGCAGAAAAGAATTCCTACAGCTACTAAAACAGCATTTCTAATTGCTCTACAATGTGGACAGTTTAGGTCTGATGCTCCCATGCTGTGAATGACCCATACACTGCCCTCTTCTCCCCCAGCCAAACCCTGCTTGTCTTTCTCTTTTCCTGGAGCTTCCCAAAAGTGACCCTGAGTGACAACCACAGCAAAGAACAACAAGCTGCTCCTGTGTTGCGCCTGAGGCTCACAGAAGAGAACAAGACTGTGAGCATCATAAAGCTCTGAAAAGTAACACAGTTTATTGAACGATGCTGCTTCTGCAGTCATGGCAGCAGATCAGACCTCCTGAGCCTGATCATGTGAGTGCCACTGTTCACATACAGGTAAGTGGCGAGCGTGGAATCAGACAGGGTTTTTGTTCCAAACTAAAACAGGCAGCCTCTCAACTGACTGTCCTCATGGTCTCCAAAGCCCAAGGCCACTGGGAATCTGTCCTGCCCCTTGTCCAGGCCTATGTCATCCCCAAGACATCCCTACATGTATGCTTTGTTGTGATACCAGACTCCCTCAGTGGCAAGATAGTGTGGTGTTATGGCTGAGAAAGTCATGTGAGGCAGCTGTAATGGTGAAATTATGAAGAGTAATGAGGATTTGAGCTGTTACCTCTCTCATAACTACACATTCTTATGTTCAGAAGAAGCACAGTATTTTTTGACTGAAAATATTGTGATCTTCAGGGAAGGAAAAACCTAGCAATGTCAGTCAGAAATGTCATGTCTTCATGTATGGTTCACCTAAGCCCCAAAAATCTGATCTTCTTTAAGGTGTCTGCCAGTCAACAATTCTGCAATATTTCCTTTTTGGTTTTGCTCATGCAAAGTGGTTCATGTCTAAGTGCTCTCTGGCTGGTTCTGAAATAGCAATAATTATTTTGATTGGTTTTTTATAGTTTTGTCTGGACATTTCTGCCTGAAATAGTGTGTCAATAGGCAACTGCTGTGCTCATACTGTTCTTCTGTTTTGTCCCTGGCTGTTCACAAGTCATACTGTTCTAGGTTCAGCAGTAGCAGCCACTTTTCTCCTTCTCAGTAACTAGTGCAGTGCTGTGGTTTTGTCTTTCAGCTTGGGAACAACATTGATAACATCAATGCTTTTAGTTGTTGCTAAGTAATATTTACTCCTACCAAGGGCTTTCTGAGTCTCATGCTCTGCCAGGGAGGAAGGGAAGCCTGGAGGAAGCAGTGACAGGACACCTGACCCAAACTAGCCAGAGGTGTATTCCATACCACAGCACATCATGCACAGTGTATAAACTGGGGGGAGTCACCTGGAAGGGTTAGATCACTGCTCAGGTTGGGCTGGGTATCAGTCGGTGGGTGCTGAGCAGTTGTATTCTCTTCCCTTGTTATTTCCCTTATTATAATTATTATTATTGGTGGCAGCAGCAGTGGTTTGTGCGATACCTCAGTTGCTGGACTGTTCTTATCTCAACCCATGGGAGTTACATTCTTCCGATTCTCCTCCCCATCCCTCTGGGAGCTGGGGGTAGGAAAGGGCAGGGGAGTGAGTGAGTGGCTGTGTGGTTCTGAGTTACTGGCTGGGCTTAAATCACGACATATGTGTAAGTTTTGGGAGAAAGAGGACCATGTTCTCACATTGCTGACCAAGAAAATAATAGTTTTCAAGGAAATTATTCTGTCAGATGTTGGGTCAACATTTGTTGTTCTGTCAGAAGTCAGAGTTGGGTCAACATTTTCCCCAGGAAGGATTAGCATACTGTCCCATGTAAGAGGTTAGGCCAGAGCTGTATTCCAGCAGCCCAGTGGATGTAGGGCATTCAGACTGCAAGGGAAATACAGTTGGGCCCAGCTGTGGGGAACAGGGTCATCTGTGCAGGACGCTGCATGAGCAGCATACACCAGGACTTCAGCATTTGCCTACACAGTGTCACAGAGGAGATGAAATTCAGACATTTGAACTGCAAGGTCTGCCTGCACACCACACAACTTGTTTTGCTTATTGAGACCCACATGCATGTTAATGGCTTGTACATCCTTTAGGTGATTTGGAATGGACGACAGAGGAAAGGGAAGTCGGATTAAAAGGAAGGTGTGAAAAATGGACAGTGAAAAATGGACTGTAGAAAGTAGACAGTAAAAAGAAACCCTGAAATCAGAATTCAAGAGCATAGTGCAGTATATAGCAATGTAAATATCAATACAACCAATGAGGCTGTGTGGTTCAGTGAAAGAACACTGTTGGGTTTTTTTAAGTAATAAGTTCCAGCAAATATGTTTTGAGAGGAGCTGATCATGATGATGAAACAAAATAGTGATGTATATGGATTGCCTGCTGCTTTACTTTCTGCATTGTGGAAACAAAACCCAAAATGGTTAAAGGGCAGCAAAGAGGAAACTTTATTGTGGAAAGAAAATACGGTACGTAAAGGATTTTTTCTTCAGAAGGTACCTTTTCTTTAAGTGTAGGTGTTTTTCTTTTCGAAAGATACCAGAGAAAACAGATCTCATTCTCTTATTTAGCTGGGACTCCTGTGGATTCAAAGTCATTGAGGCTGTCGGTCTGTTATGATCACTGGTTCACCTGACTCATATATATGAACTTGTACAATTTCCCCTAGTAATTGTTTCACCAAGCTTAGAACAACATACTGCTAATTAAAAGGTTGTGATCTGATAGAGTTTTCACTTATGCTGAGTCCCAGTGACTTTGAAAGAACTGATCACACCCACATTAGGGGTGCAAAATACCACATGAATCTTATAATGTATTGATACTAAAAGCATGATGAAACTACCATTATCACACATTCTGTGTAAGGAATCAGAAAGGATTTGGGCCTTGTTTTATAGTTGCAGGCTAGGTGCATAATACAGATATGGCTATGATTGCACAAACATGCAACAAGGAGCATTAAGACAGATTTTGCTCCACAAAGTCAGTTAAGGTCCTGAGAGGAAAACATAGTAGCTAGTGAATTCTGCGAGTCATGGTAGTTCCGTGAAACATCGTTTGGCACTCCCAAGAATCATAGCATCAACTAGGTTGGAAAAGACCTTTAATATCATCAAGTCTAACCATTACCCCCAGGAAATGTGACTGGAAGAATAAGTAATTCTTATGACTCCTCAAGAACAGTACAAAGCTACAGGCCTAACTATTTGTTTTAGAAGATTAATGACTCAGCCCATCTATTGTTGGGTCTGCTGCAGCTTCTCTTTTATTCTTCTCAACTTAGCATCCTCAGATTTCTTGTAAATAATTTACTAGACATTGAAAATGTACCATGGTGAAAGAAGACACAGGTGGTATTTTTTCTGAGCAACTATTACCCTTCAGCTTCCAGAAAGCTAAAAATATGTTCTTTTTTGCAGCATTACTCCATAAAAAAAACCCAATACTCACTGGTAACACAGGTTCCCTGGAGCTACAGAGCCATAGTCCCATTTGTTTCTCGGATAGAGCTAAGAAATCGTTAAGCACTGTATCCCACACACCAATGTGAGTTTTAACAACACAGTTCATGAATGTTTTAGAAGGCACAGAGAATACTGGGAGTGGAAACAACAGGAGTTTTCAATGGAGGGAAATAGCATTCTCATTTCAGTAAGCTCCAAAAATGCGTTTTCTGAGAGAGGTGCTTTTGCCAGCACCATTACTGCTGGCTGTTTGGGGGATTTTCATTAGATGTATGAACTTCTTGCCATCGTAATAAAGGTCAGGCACTATTGTGCCTCTTTCATGGTACTGACTAGCACAAGTCAAGTATACAAACCCATGAAATATTTATTCATGTGGAATACATACTTAAATAGTGGACTACAAATTATTTAAAGATGCCTATGATATGAATCATACTACAATTTCATGGATAAGTGGAAGCATTATGGAACTTACTGAGTTTTTAAAGCACCAACAAATGTGAGCAATACAGCAGAATTGAGCTGGACATTTTTACCCTCTCTAATATAAGCTGTGACTATTCAATTTTCCTCACTGGGGAGTAATGCTGTCATACAAATCAGCAATATATTAGGCACGGGAGCCATGAACCTGGTGAAAACATATACTAAACGGATTTTCAATTCTGGTACATTACAAAAAGGACTATTATTGTGAGGTTAGAGATGTCAAAGTTGGTGACCTGCCATAATGAAGTATTCCCTGCCACATAGTCAAGCATGAAACGTAACTGCGAGGCGGTATCAACTTTTAGAGGCTTAGCTGTTGCTAAGGGGTTTCTTTTCCCTCCCAAATTAAATATTTTTTTGCACACTATTTGTTTATTGAAAATAGTATTTTTTTGTTTGTGAACATTACAAAATGTGGAAGGATGCTCCTGTGAAGTTTGCAGCCAATGGGGACTTGAGATCAAATCTTAATGCTTAAGTTACTTGCATAAGCAAGCTGCTACCTGCTGGCTAGGAATGACATTAAAATATTATAGCACCATGTGACCAGCTTTAGAGCTTAAAATGCTGAAAGGACACAAACAATGTCCCCTTTGAAGAACTTTCTTGACGATCACTTTACAGTTCCTACTAAGCTTTAAAACAGTGTGAAATGCCCTATGTCTAAGCAGCAACTATAAGACTTGTTACTTCTTAGCTGCAACATTTAGATCTGAAAAACCACCACTAAGTGTGCACAGGTCTCTCAGCTTGTCTGCCAGAAAAATGGGGTTAGCATTTAGTCTTGGGAATGGGGTGTTAGCACTGGGAATCCCATACGCCTTTAGGGATGCTGGGGAAGGACTTTTCATTAGGGACTGTAGCTATAGGACAAGGGGTAACGGATTCAAACTTAAATAGGGGAAGTTTAGATTGGATATGAGGAAGAAATTCTTTACTGTAAGGGTGGTGAGGTACTGCAATGGGTTGCCCAGGGAACTTGTGAATGCTCCATCTCTGGCTGTGTTCAAGGCTGGATTGGACAGAGCCTTGGGTGATATGGTTTAATGTGAGGTGTCCCTGCCCATGGCAGGGGGGTTGGAACTAGATGATCTTATGGTCCTTTCCAACCCTAACTATTCTATGATTATATGATTCTATGCTAGGTGTTCATTATGGCTCCACATTTCAGCTTACTGCACAGGCTGGCTTTGGCCAAGTTATTCCTGGTTTCCTTTGGCATAGTATTCTGTGAGCTGGCACAGTATCACTCCCCAGGAGAAAGACTGCAGAGGGCACTCCTATATAAGAATGAATTGCAGTTTCGAGGCCTCCATGATTCATTGTTATTTTTTCTTCTTTAATAATTAATGACATTATTATTACACTAAAAGGAAAATCTTATTATTCTTGACAATTGGTTTTGTTATGATTATTTAATATCACCTCCTCCTTTCCCCTCAAGTTTATACAATTGCAATGTCTGTCAGTGTTCATATCGTGTTCAGGCCATCAGCCTCAGAAATAGAACTTACTCAGAAAGGCGACCTATTAATATACCATCCCTAGGCGTAACTTGAGCAAAGCAGCACAGGGAGTGCATGGATGAAGACAGAGAGGACTTTTTGTCATATCCCAAATTACTCTCTAGAGCAGTTACATCATGGCATTAAACCCCTGAGATACCCTCAGAGTAGACAGAAGCAGTGTAACTTATAGCTACTTTAGTCTTCCTCTCCACCCTTTTTGTATCTTAGAGGTAAAGCCCATAGTGGCATCATCCAACATCTAAGCCTTCAGGCTAAATAGTTTAAAGCCAACAGAATTAATTCTGGACATTCAGCTGGAGCATATGCAGCTCCTACACTGCAGTTTAAATGTGTTTCCAATCTTTAGCTTTGTTTAATGACAACAAGTCTATACCAGCTTTGGCTTCTGCAGGGCATACTGCTCATGTATCATCTAGCTGACAACAGAAGGGTCATATCGTTTCCTGTGGGTAGTGGAAAGTGATCTGCCTTTTCACACTTATGTCTGGAAACTTGTGACAGGGAAAATATAAGATCTGGCTAATGCTGTGCTAAAGAGCTGACTGAGCAAGGGTAGTGGGACCTTGCTGTCAGAGCAGCAAATAGACGTCCACAGCTGAGCCCTGAATCATGTTTTTTTTCAAACCAAAGACATCACATTTCAAGTGAGAGATTTGCTCAGTGAAATGCATACATTTCATAATGCATTACCATATGCTATATATCTCATACAGTGTTTAAGAAGTGAAGGACTGTAGAAAGGGCGTTATTCAGGGAGCTGTAGCCAGAAAGATTCCACTGAATAGTTTTTTTCCTTGTTCCAAACTGTTATCTCACTAGGTAAAACCACTGTGCTTTATGATTAAGCTAATTGTGCTGGACAAGCCAGTCTGCAGCCCTCAAAGCCTAGACTTTCAAATGTGCTGAGCATTGCCAACTGCAGCCAAAGTCAGTGGGGACATTTA
The DNA here is from genome assembly GCA_024733675.1 of Psilopsiagon aymara. Classification (NCBI taxonomy): domain Eukaryota; kingdom Metazoa; phylum Chordata; class Aves; order Psittaciformes; family Psittacidae; genus Psilopsiagon; species Psilopsiagon aymara. Next base: position 2,839 of record JANRGW010036780.1, on the reverse strand, counting down.
AAGAGTAATTAAATGCAAAGTTCTCTAGAAATCCAGGCCAGAGGCTGCCCAGAAAGCAGGAGCAGAGATGCAGCCTTGACTTAACAGGGTGCAGTGAACATTATGGCAGAGCTACTTACAGCACTGAGAAGTTTTAGTGTAAAATCTGTGAGAAAAACCTCTTCTTTTTTCAGAGCAGGGCTTGACTATAAGTGTGAAAATAAGGCCTTGAGCCACAGACTGGGCAGCAAAGGAGAAACAAACACATATGGCTTGACCATTTGTAGGCTAAATAAATGATGGATCATGCCCACTCCCTCCCGGACTAGGTTAAAAATCATAACAGTTATATCACATGGACTTAATTAATGCTGTGCAGCATATCTGATTCTAGCACTTTTGAGAGCATTCCCCTTAAAGGGAGTGTGTGGTATTTGTAAAAATATATGTAATAGATTTATAAATATAGGTAATATGCATAAACAATCTGCATGTGAGTAAGAAATCCTTATAGACAGTCCAGTGAAGGGAGATGAAGATGATTAAGTGACAAGTGCAGCTGACATGTGAAGAAAGTCTGTGAGAGGTGGGACAGTCAAGTATGGATAAGGGGGGTAGGCTCATGGTGGGAATCTCATCAGTGTGTACAAATACCCAAGGGAGAGTGTAAAGAAGACAGAGCCAAGCTCTTCTTAGTGATATTCACTGAAAGCACAAGAGGCAATGGTCCCTAATTGAAACACAAAGGATTCCACTGGGAAAAAATCTAAGAAAAAAGTGTAAGGTCCTACACCTGGGTCAGAGCAATTCCAGGCACAGCTACAGGGCAGAGAAGAGATTCAGAGCAGCCCTGCAGAGAAGGACTTGGGGGTGTTGGTCAGTGAGAAAATGAACATGAGCCAGCAGTGTGCACTTGCAGCCCAGAAAGCC
>JANRGW010036779.1:0-15972 GCA_024733675.1 Psilopsiagon aymara | reverse complement strand
GCCGCCGCGCTCTCAGTGGCCGAGGAGCGCTACAGGGGAGGGGCCCTGCGGAGGTTTAAAGGGGCCGAGCCCGCGGGAGGCGGCGCGGAGCTGCGGTGTGGGAGCCGGAGAGGGCTCCTCGCGCCTGCGGAGGTACCGCAGGGACAAGGCCCGGGCTGGGGCAGCTATGGAGAGAGAGCCCGCCGGAAAGAGGAGGAAGAGGCAGAGCCCAGCGCCTGTCTGAGCCTGACCCTGCGGCTGCTCTGAGGGGGTTTGTGTCAAGCACAGCGGCGCGGCCCATCACCGCTCGGCTACAGCTGGCGCACCCTGCAGCGATATCGACCTTAGCTAAACAGCCCAGGCAGCGGTTGCTCCTGCCCCTTTCGTCCCGCGGGGAGGCAAGGGATGGCCATCTACGCCCTCAGCCCGGCTTAAGTGCGCAGCAGCTGGTGAGCAACCCGTTTGTGTCTGTCGTGTGCAGCTCCTGCTGAGGAGCTGTCTTCTACCGTGTCCAACCCCAGCTCCTGCAGCAACGGCTGCTCGGTTATAGCCTTAACAAGACTTCCTCGGCCCATAGAAAGCTTCAGCTTCCACTTGTGTAAAAGTATCAGCTCCTGCCTTTTATACAGCAAAACCTCCTCATTCACGTCTGCGGCTGCAAAGAGACAGCATTAATACAATAGACACTATTTCATTTTCCTTTCAGAATGGCAGAATATCATGCATTTTCCAGTTGCTTTATCCACAGCGACTGGTAAATGCCTCAGGGAAGGTGGGGTTGTTTCTGCAAAAGCACTCAGTGCCAGCATTACTCATCCTACAATTTTATACTTACGACAGTTTATTTTTTTACATGCAGGGTTAAAAAGTAACATGAACTTGTTCATAAAGCTTTTTCCTGTGATATTTCTGCCCCATGCAAAGGCAAAGCCCTTTTGCTCCCTATTGTTTTGAACAAGCTTAAAGAACTGGTGGCCAAGCCTTAGTTTAGCTAGGCTCACACTGAGGTCTTTACCTAAGGAATTAATTTCAGCTTGACTTAAAGCAGTATTTAAGTGGCATTCAAGGGAGAAAAAGCAGCCAGTATTACAGCGACTAACACACAGTTAAAGAGAAATTAGAAAATCTACTATACTGAATATAACCATATTGTAAATGACCTTTACCTGTCAGAAAGGACTGACACGTACAAGACATGAAGTATACATATTGAAATCAGCCAGTTTCTGTCTTCTGGGACTGCAGATGCCTTATATTCCTTGTAATGCACTATGGACATTTAATTCCCCTTCATTCACCTTGGAACTCTTAAAAAATACCAGTAATTTCCTCACTTGAGGAATGACTTGAGAGTCAGACGAAGAACCCTCAAAGCCTGGGGGAGCCGCAGGGCAGCCCTGAGGTAATAGCCAGGGCTGTACCCATGTCTCACACTTCACTGTGTGGAGCCAGGAACTTCGCCATCCGAGCTTAGAGCAAGGAGAGAGCAGGGAAAGCTCAATCCTGGGGGCTCCGGCAAGAGCCATAAGCTGGCCTGTAAAACACCTTCATACTGTTGTCAGCAGTCTAACAGTTACAAAATCTGGGTGTAATATGTTATCTATCTTTGTAACAATGTAGTCTAGTTTTTCCTCATTTGCATCCAATGCAGTAGCATTTAGCTTACACTTCCCATGTCTTTAGCACTATATCCACTTTGCAAAACACTGTGATTGCACAGAATATATAGAAATTGTATCATAGTCCATATCAGTTATTTAAGCATAATTCACCACCACAGGGTGACTAAATGCTTCAGGCCCCGCACTTATTAACATTTCAAACTGCAATTCGCAGAGAGTAATGCGCAATTCTCTGCTCCTGTCTTGTTTCCCCTGGGTTCTGTAATCAAAGTGCAGCAGCAATCAGTTAATGCAAAGATCCATAGCCTTACCTGCTCCATTTCCACTGGCATTTCAGGCATTGCCCCAAACTACAGAAGGAATTACCAGCCTAGGAAGTTACTGCAGTTCTACTGCGCACTCGTCCTTTGTCTGCTTTGCCTGCAGAGAGCACATGGACGGAAAAGCAGCAGTGGCTTAACTGACCTTTGAAACCGAAATGCTAATCCAAACCCTACATCACGTGTGGCTCTGAGTCCTGCTAAGCTTTTGGTCGATTCCCAGTGGTACCATTTAAGCAGCTCCTTAGGGACTTAAATCTGTACTTCATAACTGCCAGCATGAGCGAGTGCAGCCATTGTGTGCATCAAATTTATTCAGAGCACCAGCACAGAGTCTTGTGCAGTTTCCCTTTTATAGGAAACAGGAGGAGGGCTCACATTAGGTCAGCTGGTTTGAGGAGTCTCACAACTCTCCCTTTCACATTTAAACTCACTGCAGCCCAGACCTTGCTGCAATGCAGCGAGATAATTTCTTGCTAAATTAGTGTTTTAAATTAAAATTAAAAATTATGTTCCACAGAATGCAAGTAGTTGATTCCTGCACTGCATACCTCAGAGTACCTCAGGTGAGGTACCAGTATCAAGGTTTCATTTTTTAACAGGTATTCCATATCTGCATGAAACTGGTAAATCACTTCAGGTTTACACAAAGCACTCAAGATCTCTCCTTCCACTCTCTATATTTCTCCCCAGTCTGCTCTATACTGTTTATCTTTTAAAGCTAAACCAGAACCTGACATTGCTGTAGGGCTAGCATAATTATTTGCTGGAGTGACCTACTCTTGTCAATATAAGCATGCTCTCAGCAGCTTAAAAAGGAATTAAAATGGCACTGCCAGTTAAGATAGAAGGTTTTAACGAAGGGTGTATGAAACAACTTGTAGTCATCATAAAAGCATAGTCTTGTGATATATGCAGTATTTTGCTTCACCCTATACACTGTCACCCTCTGACAAGCTCTTGCTAACTTACTGCAGGACATTTCAAACAGAAATGAAGGTTCAGTTTAAAAAAAAAGAAAAAAAAAGTACTTTACCTCAGTGTCGCTGTTGCCATGTTTTGAGTTTTGTGGAAGCTTCTGTTAACATTCACTTGCCCATACCTCTCTTGAAATAAAAAGCTCATTTACGTTTTTAAACTTATATTGAACTAAGGATCTTTCACTTTTTGGCATGAAGGCTTTTCAGACTTCAACATTCTGATTTGTGAACAGATTTTGCCTCAAAACCCCCTGTGCGAGTAGAGCAGCACAGAAAGTGTGCAATTGCAGCAGTCATGCATGAAATAATGCCATCTTGTGAGAACACTGTAGGAGCTGTGGAACGGCACTTACTGCATTTTCAGTTGTTCACAGATGTGTCCCTTCCCACCCCCTTGCTCACCAGGCAGTTTGGTTTAACCAGCTGCTCATTTCACATCCACCAACCAGCATGTGACATCAGGGTTTCTGGTACGACTGTGTTCTCATCCAGGAACCAGACTAACATACATTCACTCTACAATTTTCTTTTACTCAATCTCATTTTTCAGACAAGAGAACTTCCATGTTTTTCTCCACAAGGAAAGAGAATTCCAGCACTGAATTCTTTCAGAGATCTTACTAAAATACGCCTTTCAACACTTCAGGCAAGCTGCTAAATTGAACACTAAGTATTTCTCAGTTCAAACACCTTAAGTTAATCCTCACCCTTGCTCACGTAATCCAGCACACACAGAAAGATGTCAATAACAGACAAAATGTAGGAATTTCTTTACCTGAGCTTAATACACGTTTTTGTTACTTCATTTCCCACGTATTGTCAATCCTTTGTAAGCCCATAATGTCAGTATAAATGGCAGTATCTCCAGCACTTCAAGCTTTGTGTACTGCCTCTTTGCAGCACCCACGTGCAGGGTATTAGTAGGTACAATGGCAAGAACACAGATTTCCACATTTCACTTGAGTGCCAGTACTTGTGTATTAAGAAAAACTCGCAGGAAATGAGCAGATAAGGGAATTGCAGGTTGTAGGTATTGTACAGGTCCACTAAATTTCTGTAGGATTGCAGAAAACGCAGTCTTTCAGCCAAGGCTGACACTACACTTTGTTTCAAAGATTTAAGACTAGAACAAAGAACATAAAGTCAGTTTCACTGTAATGTGAGTTTGGGTTTTATCCCCAATTTGTGAGGAAAATAAATTCTTTAATTTAAAATTTTTATTGTGCTGAAACGTTGTTAAATTTTAGATGCAAACAGATTCTTTCCATATTGCTAAAATTCAGGTCTGTACAACAGATGTGTGTACACAGCAGGGATCCCCCCACCCCATCAGGACAAGTTCTGTTGTTACTCCCCTTCAGGTAGCATTGATCAATTACAACAACTGCAATCTTACAACAGTGTGGGACTCTAGTGAGCCCAGCATTCATAAAACAAATTTCTCTGAAGACACTAATCTTAGCATCATTATGCTAACATTTGCCTAAATGCAGTCAGTTTGAGTTTGAGCAGCAGATCCTCTTCTGAAGATCAACAGCTGCGGTATCCAGCCCTAGGGCTGAAATTAACATGTCCTGAACATAGATCCCATTAAGAATATCAAAACTGTACAGTCCAGTTTTCTACACTGGTTCTATATTATGTGGGCCACAGAGAAGAAAGTGTCTCCTGGCAGCATTGCTGTCACTGGTATTAATCCAACCATAAATTACAAAATTAAGCATTACAAAAAACATGAGATGGAATTAAAGAAATTCCATCTTGCATGACACTAAATTTAATGCATCATCCTTACTTTTTAGTGCTTATTCACCTCTTAACTTTCTGTCAAAACCAAGCTAAGCAGCTCCAGCGTACAAAACCATGAATCAGCGAGTTAAAGAGCACAATGATGTTACCAGGTACCTGGACATACAGTTACCTGTATGCTCCTGGCTTCTCAGGAATAGCATAACCAAGCATAGTTTTTCTAAAAATACATAGTTTTAAACCATTTCTATAGTACTCCCATTAAGTTGTATTATATACAGCATCCAGGTTCACCTTGAACTGTAGTCTGTTGAAGTCTTCTGTAGCACATGAGGGAGTTTATTGGTGACTTACGGTACTTTCCTTGGTACCAAGAGACTAAATTTTGTTTTTATTACCTGCAATGGAAGAACATTACTAAGTCTGTGGTGGGAGCAATAGTCAAAACCCAATAGAGTAATTATTTGTCTGCTAGGGGGAGGAAGGCAGTACACCTCATACACCAGGCAAGCCAGAACTTTGGACCCTGGCATACACTGTAATGAAGGTCTGGTTGAGATCGCTGCCCTCCCACACTCTCCTCCAGTGCTTTCCTTTGTATCCCCTGTGCTCTTGCCATCTTTCCCTCTACTCCACATTCATCTGCCAACCTTTTGCACCTACAGTAGTATAAGGTCCTGCTGGGTAGCAGCTAAGAGCTGGAGCTCAGAGCTTCAGCCAATCCACTGTTACCACTAGCACTTGTGCAAGGGACACCCCCTGACACCCAACTAGCAGTCATGTTAAGCTATATGACGGAAGAAAAACTGATGCCACACATGACTTGCTCAGATCGGGTTGAGAAAAACTGGCCTGAAAAGCACAATAGCAAACCTGGGGCACTGGGAGTGCCCTGCTGAGGCAGCCCTCTGCCATCTGCTGCGAAACATGAGATGGCACTCTCCTTCCCTCCTCTAAGGCAGCAGACTATGCAAGACTGCTGTACTTTCTTCAGTTAAGAGGTACAAAGACATAGTTACATCAGTATCTAAGCTTACCTTCTCTAAAAGGAGTTTTTGGAGGAATATTTTCCTTGCTGTCATGCTGAAAAGCTTTAGAAGGATTGAAATGCTGAACACCCTGAATTGCATACAGTTGCTCCTGAAGATCTCTGTTGCTTTGCTTTTCTTTGGCTAGCAATGCACGCAGTTTTGAGACATCCTAAAGAAAACATAATACTTGGAAGTTAGATTGAGAACTAAGAAAAACTTGCTTTCTCATTTACTGAAATAGCCATTCTGACTAACGCTAAACACAAACATACATACACAATCATTAGCAGCATTAAAAAAACAAATGAAAGACAAATATACAGGTGTTAGAGAAACCAGCACCACTGTACAGCTGCTGTATAAGATCACTAAGCACTATGGTAGCCTGAAACTTTCAGGTGATGCTTTCAGCAGATGGTTTACTAAGCCTAGATCCTCCAAAAGGGTAAGAAAAACCAACCAAGCTAAAAGTAGGAGTAATTATTTGCACTGGTGATCCTTCCATATGTCATGTATTGAGTCAGAACTAAAACAGTTTCTCAGTGTTTCTGGAGGCTGATGGTTTGTTTGAATCTAGCTCTTGCAAGGAATGTTACGATCACAGAAAACAAGTAGTTTGCAGGATGACTTTAGAGCAACAAACAAATCAAGCAAATTAATAACTTACAGATTTCTAACTTTTCATTTCACAAACCTGCTTTAGGTGGACATTCTCTTCCTTCAACTTCATAACATGCTTGATTTTTTGCTTCAGGTTCTGGTGGCCAAGTAGTTCAGCATATGCATCACTTAGCTTATTCAGTTCTTCTTGGGTGGCACCATGCTCATATAAGAGTGCATTCTTCTCTGCTTCAAATGCTTCTAGTTGTTGCTGAAATACACACTGAATCTTTCAGAAATCTTTAAAATAAACATAGCTTTTTAATGAACCAAAATCTACAGACTGTTTTGGGAAGGGGAATAGCTAGCTCAAGGGACAGTAGGAAATGGTTGTGGGATAAATGCCTTAGAACAGGAAATAGCTTGTCTATTTCTCAAGACTAAAACTTGAGCCAACTGCACAAATTTTAAGAGTTATTAATAAACTTCTACTTGATAACATACCCGAAAAGGCTTTGTCTTGTTATATAAGTCCTCATACAGATTACGCCAGGTCTTTATCTCTTCTTTTAAGCTAGAGGTCACATCTTCATTTATGGTTTCCCTAAAAAGCAAGAAGTGGAGTTTCATTATGTTCATGGTTAACTCTCAGCACTTCTTCACACTGCAGCTTTGATGTGCTCCAATATGCATGATCAGTTTGAGAAAAGTCACCTTGATCTTTCCACTTCGAGTTCTCTTTTCTCATCTTCAGTTTGCTCATCTAGTTTTTCCTGAAGTTTAGTCATTTGTGCAAGGCAAGAATCTTTAGTTCTCTCCGTTTCTGCTTCTTTTAGTGCAAGCTTTGTCTGGATGTCTAACAGCATCCTGAGGAAAATATTATCCATCCTTAATAAGCCCTTAATTTATTTATTTACACTACTCTAAATCTGAAAACACAAGTACCCACTACTGAAAAGCTGTTAGTAGAACTGAAAGGTTTGCACAAAGAGTGCTATAAAAGAACAGTATAGAAACAGACAGAACATACAGAACAGAGCGGTTTTCTGATGCATATAAGCTTAATGAATTCTGTCTGTCAATATTTTCAACCCTCCAAACTGGAAAAAGGAAGAAACTTCAGCTTACACCAAATGCCAATTTTATCTAGCAGAATTTCATGTTAACTTCTGGTTAGGAAGGCAAGCCCTAGTTGTCATTCTTTAACCTAAAGAAAAGTTTGTCTGAATAGTACCTTGCACATTCTTCTTTTGCTTTGTTCTTAGTGTTTTCTGCTTCTTGAAGCAGCTGTAGATTATCCTGGCCTACTTTTTTTAGGTTGGCAACCTCTTCTTGCAAAGAAGTGTTCTCCAGTTTAAGACCGCTTATTTCTTCAGCTATTGTCTTCTTGTAACTAGTACAACAAGAATCCTGTTACTTTAGGCCTTACAAAAGCACATGCTAACAAGTAGAAGAGATTTTATAATCTCTTAAAAAAATCCAACGCATTTCTATAAAGCCACAAGTAGTAACATTACAACAAGTTCTGCAATACAGCTATTCTCGTATTTTGGCAGATACTGTAAAACATCAAAGACCTGCTATACCTGAAGCTTATTTTAAAACACTAAAAGACTGCTATCTGCAGCTTGCATTGGTAGATATCCCACTGGATCCTTTATGGGTGCCTTGCATACTTAGCAATAGCAGTATCACCTTTTAAATGCTTCCACAACCTGAATATTGTGAGAGGAAGGATCTGAAAGAACTGTAGAAAAATAATAACAACTCAGTGCAAGTTTCAAGCCTACACAGGAAGTCTTTTTGCAAGATATTTTAGGCAAAGAGAAGACCATCACTACTTACAGTTCTCACTGAGATTCAAGAGCACTAGAATATTATAATTGGTTACACTTTGGCAGAAACATCCAGTTTCCTGTACTAGACAGCAAGTATGTCGTTATAATTGACAAGTACTCAAAAGGCATAAATTTCTTAATGACATCAAATACTCCAAAGTCCTCTGCTCTAATGCTCTACCAGTGCTGATATACAGTGTTAAGTATCACAGCATATGAATAAACAGCCGATTTCACTGTAATCTTAGAGATAATCCTTGTCCTAGGGTTTAATGAAACTCAAATACCTTTCAAACTCAGCAACAGTCTCTCCAAGTTTACGCAGTGTATTGCTGTGCTCTTCCTGGATTTGCAGAACAGCTTTGCTGTGCGTTTCATTGATTTGCTCCAACTCAGCATTCTTCCTGAAATAGAAGTTAATCATTCCATGCTGGAGATAAGTATGTCTAAACATTGCTGTTATCAGTTACAGAAGGCTTGCAGTGGCAGCAGTAAATTGTGACAAACCAATAACTTCTCTGCCACAACTTGAAATAAAGCATCATTTTCACAGCAGATTAAACTAAGCATCTCCCCTGCCTTATTTCCCGAAGGTAAGTATACCATAAATTCAACACCTAACAGCAGACATTCAATACATGAAGAAAGAAAAAGCTTGCTTGAAAATCTTTCCTAGTCATTGCCTTTTCCAGGGCAGAAGCATCCAATACGGCATGCATGTAGCTTACCCTTCACAGCAATGTCACATTACCACAGTACTGGCATTTCAGGCAAGTCTCAGCATGCAGATTAAATTGTACTAAATTAAGACCATATAAAACTGATTCAAATAATTATTGATGGTTATTTGGTCTCATCACTGTCAATAATCAACAAACAGCGAGAAATAAGTCAAGATCCATTCACGTCTCTAAAACCTGAATTAGGCTTAGCAGTTTTGTTTATACTATTGATTTAATATTTTTTCCTTTCAAATGTTTAGAATTAGAAAGTTTATTTCACAAACCCTTTCAGCTTTACTTCCATCTGTGAAAGTTGAAGAGCTTGAGATTTGATTTCTTGCTCCAGCCGCTTCACCAACTTTTCAGCTTTCTTCTCCTGAGCATGCAATTTATTCAGCTCATTCATGGTATCATTCAGCTCTTCTTCAAGAACACGTCTCTCGTTTGTTACCTCATCTTGAAACTCTAGTAACTTCTGGTGCATTGATGCAGATGACTCCTGCATGTCAGAGTATCACAGATTTTAAAGCTACCAAGTACTCTTCCAGATATTAAAAGCTGTTTTGCAGCATTCAAACTCTGAAGCATAAGGTCAATTCTACATGAAGAACCAAAATACCCACCATATCAGCTATGATTCTTCACTCAGTTTCTGCTACTCAGCACCTGCTTAACATTCCACAGATTAGACCATTATTCATTCAGCAATCTCACATGTAGGCAAAATTGGAATCTTTTGAGCCAGTCATTTGGATTAGAGCATTTTTAAATTACTTTATAACCTGTATTTACCTTCTCTTTTTTCAGCTGAGAGACCATCTCCTCATGCTTCTGAAGCAGTTTTTGGTGTTCTTGTTCTTCTGAACAATTTTTTTTCTTCAAATCTTCTATTTCAGCATTCATACTTAGGAATTTTCCTCTGATCTCCAACAATTCTTTTTCTGGATAAAGGAATTGTCAATATAACAAATGCCTTTCTCCATCTTCAAGAAACTACATCTTTATAGTAGCTCCATTCTAGCTTTAATGTTTGCTAGGAAAGGGAAAAAAAAAACCCAAACAAAACAAACCCTCATCCTTAATCCATCTGGAAACCCTCAAAAATCAGCTGAAAGTACACCACTTTAAAAATTATTTTAACAGCAGGAATCTTTGGATCAAGCCTTTATCAGAGCATCAGCATGGGTGGGGAAAGACAACTAAATCATTTCCTCATAGCTTCTTCCATATAATGCTAGCACACACAACCCAACTGGTACAGAGAACTGCATACCAGTATCAGGCTGCAGAGTTGCTGGTTTTGGGGCAGAAAGAGAAAAAGAGGTGACACATTTCCAATGTCTCAATGAACTTGTGCACATGCTTCTAACAGTGAATTGAGACGGTATCATACTGCTCCTCAATGAAGAGTAAGGAACAAGTCATTTGTGTTCACCTTTCAGATTAAAGCCATTTCTACTATGTAAACAGTTTCTATTCTATACTATCTACCTTAGTAACCATCCACAGAAATACAAATTTAGACTTCAAAGGTGTCAGATTCAAGGTCTTTCCATATTGTTAGAGATATTCCTAGCTGTTTTCAGCTGGAGCTCAGAGAGATAGATTTGTTCTAAAATACCAACTTAACTTGAAACAAATAAGTCTATTTGAGATGCTTTAAAACATGTCAGTGATCCTACATGTGCTGACAGCATACAAACAATTACCTTTTTCTTGTTGAAGCAATTGGCACATGTCATTAAGTTCCTTTATCACTTTAACAGATTCTTCCTCTTTAGTTTTGAGGGTAGCCCTCAGGTTCTCAATATCTTGGTCTTTCTTTATCATTGTCTCCTCCATCTGGGCAACATCTAGTTTGTATTTCTCAACTGTTTCCGCAACACTACTGTAGAAGAAAATTCAGGTACTTGTTACCACTAAATTTTGCTGGAAAACTTACTCTTCAGCACAAAGAACAAATACTTGGGACTGTTGGTTTCAAACAGGAAAACTGCCTTCCCCTGCTTTCGCAGACACAAGATTTTGCACATTAAGATAAGTTAATTAAAAAGGAATTTCTCTCACTGATGTTCTGTTTTAAAAGAAACTTACACAATCACATAAATATAAAGGTTTGATTAAAACATTATTAGTTACCATAACTGATTTACAGATGACTGCTGTAACCTTTCATAGAGAAGCATACACATTAATAAACCAGATTTCACAAGAATAAGCAGAGTCTTAATATATATAAGCAGAGTCTTAATATATATATAGCCAGTTACTGAGGTATCTCTTAGTGAGTAAATTGACTGGGGGAGGAAGGGCGAAGACTGAAATAGTTAAATTTAAATGCTTCTGTATTTTTACCATGTTCTGTGCTAGGGACACCTTACTGTGAAGGCTGATTAGAGTTTCAATCAGTTACAGAGCACTAGAGTAGTGAATTTTAGAATCAGACTGATGCTCATACATACATAATTCATCATCACTCATAAATGCAAATCAGAGTATTATGCAAGCCAAGTTCGGGGGGTTTCTTTCCCCCTGCTGTAAATTGTTTTACAAGTAAGGGCTAAAACACTTTACTGCCAGTACCTTTGAGGAAAATGGTTCAGCTTGATTTGTGTATAGATGACTCAGGCTAAACCCATGATTTCAAGACTTTGATACAGAACTCTTCCATATAACTGCTTAGCTGAGAAGAGCACAGAGACATTTAGAAATATAATTAACGTTATTACTCCTACCCTTAGTGTGGAAAAAATATTTGATTCCTTTTTCCCCTCTATTTTAACAGTGTCAGACAGAACTGTTGCCAAGGTTTTAATTCACCAGTCCATAAATGAGGTTTAGTTTTAGTGCCTCTTAACTTACCCAGTCCAACTCAAGAACAATTTATTACCTGAGCTCTGCGACATATTCCAAAAGTTTTTCAGTGTCTGACTTTTCTTCAACTTTCTCTTTCTCAGTAGCAGACCTAAAACCAGGAAGTTTTCATGATGGATGCATTTAAACAAATTCAGAGCTACTTGGAAGCTATTTATTTACGGATAAGCAAGTAGAATGAATAACTGAATCATAATTTATACGTACTTTTTTCATAAATCCAGTTTGGCTGACAAACTGGTATTGGCTCTAAGAGGTGTTTCTGCCCTCTTTTGATACTTGTTCCATTTGGTTTTCTCATTGCAGTAGGGAGGCTGAGCCATATTCTACCACAAGCAAGTAAGCTAGGATGGTTGCATTAGCTAGCTAAATAATAATTTCTTCCCTCAGTCACTTCCATTCCTAGCTACTTACAGTTTTTCTTGCAGCTGTGCTACTTTTCCCTGTGAATGCTCTAGATTCCTTTGCACTTCCTGCAGCTTCATTTCCATGTCTTCCTGCTTTGCAAGTGCAGTCTTAAAAAAACAAAAAACACCCCAACAAATATTACTCTCAAAAAAATTTAATAGAAAAAATTAAATAATCCATTGTCTGAGAGACAGTGGTAAAGAGAAATTAAGTCACAGCTACAATTTAATGATAACAGTTGTTATGATGCTAAATGCAATTCAGATTATCCCTCTCTAAGGATATCAGCCATTTATAAAAACTACCACCACCCCCAACAAAAAACCAAACCACATGTAAGAGCTTCAAACTATATTTAGGACCACTGGTTTTTGAGGAAATCAGCAGTGCAACCAACAGACTGATATTCTAGCAGAGGTATTTCTAGGCTTCCTTAGTTGAATGCAGATTTACTGTGCACATCAACAGCAAAATCAAGAACATTTGGTGGCTTATCTTTCTGTTTTCACTCCACAGAAACTACCAGGTTGAGGACAGAAACAGCACATGATCTGCAGTTCTGTGCCAAGCCCTTCATTGACTCTTGCTGAACAGCTAGTAGAATTACTACCCTTTGCAGTGCAAATGGCCATACCTTTTCCTTAGCATCCCTCTGGTTTCTGAGCTTCATTAACTCCAGGCATAGGCTGCTCATTTTCTTCTGCATGCCATCTTCAGACAGCTTATTAGAGAGGAATATAAAACCAATAAGCATAATTCTTTCATCCGAGTTGTTTTGCACACAATCCTTAAAGGTATCCTCCTCGCACCCACAACACTGATTTCTACCCACCCCCAGGATGGATGTTAGGAGGTCCTGCTCTGCCTTTAAACAGATCCCAGACCAATCATGCTCTGTCTCTGCTAGTGGAGGGCACGTGAAAATAGATGCTGATCAGCAACTGAAGTTTCTTCTTACCCAGGGAGCTTAACAACAACAAAGTCAAAGCAAATATGTGCTTGCTTGTTTAAATACCTTTGACTTTAGCAGTTCATTGGTTCTTGTTAGTTCCAGAAGCTGTTTCTTCAGGCATGCAACATTTGCCAAGAGAGAGGTTTTCTCCTGAACTGCAGCACTCAGCTTTGCTTCATTCTTAACAAAATCCTCACTCAGAGCCTGAAGTTTTTTATCCTGCTCTCCACGCTCTCTCACTAATGCACGAATCTAAAACAAAAGAGGCATTTTCTTTGTTTCCTACTGTTACTCATTTCAAATAATATAATTTGGTTTTGCCAGTGGTTTTCTTGGATAGACTGAGTATCCAAACTGTATAAACATTCATTCAGAACATATATCTTTAACTCTGTCATTCACAGAAAAGGAGATAACAAAATCTCTATGATTCTCTATTATTATATAGCACAGACTTGCATTCCTAGCGTTTCACCTGACTTTTTATGCTACTGAGTCAGTACAACATGTTAAATTCAGATTAGTCTTAGCTTCAAGTTGCAACAGAAGCCAACTCTTCTCTTTGGCTGTGGAATGGATAAACAGAATGCGACATTTCAGATACAAAGGCATACATGAGCCCACAGAAGTGTGATAAGGAAAAGCCAGCTGCCTCTGAAACATTAAAAATATGTCAATTACTAAGCAAAAATCTCACAAAACAATTGTTAAATAAAAGAGAACCTTTTTTGGGTTAGAGAACATAGAACTCTATTCTCTTTCAAAAACAAACAGACAGGCTACATAGCTGATCATAAGCAATAGAAATTAACGTAATTGTATTAGCAAACCCAATGCTTTCAATGTATCAGAGCATTTGATAATCACTACTCTGCACAAAGCTGTTTGCAAACTACCTGTATGTTTTGTAAGGAAAAAGAGAATAATTTTATCAGCTTGTATTTTTTAAATATAGTAGGTGAGAAACATTACAGAATTGCACTCACGTAATGTATTCATACCTCCTTCTCCAGTGTCTTCTGTTTCTTTTTCTCTTTCATAAGGAGAACATCTTTCTTAGGCTTCAGGGTCCCATTAGCTGGCTTTTGAAAACATGCATTAGAAAGGTTAAACTGATTTCTAGCTGCTTACTAGTTTAACACCACAGATAAATGCCTTCATATAGACAATACTACTCAAGAGACACACACAAAATAAACACCTAGCCTTTCTCCCACAATTTGTGTGAATTTGAGGGAAGGCAATTGTCAGGTTAGGATGGGTTTTACCACTGTACTTTCTGATAAGCATTACTATGAACAGACAGCTCATAACCATTGTGCCAGGAAGGAGATTAAGAAAATTTGAGACATTAGCACCCCGTAAACTCCATAAAAGCCACTTCAAACATTTAAGCACCAGTTTGTTTACAGAATTTCATCCTATATGATGAGTTCTAGTACACTAAATTAGTAAGTCAGGATTGCAATTTTTTCAACTTATTGTGGTATGTATCTTAAAATACATACCCTCAGACACTGCACGAAGAACTTTCTTTCACCACTAGCTTTCTACTTTGCCTTGTCCACAATATTAAAGCAGAAACAAAACCACAACAGTCTTAAAAAAAAAAGCAGCCACACTATCAATATATAATGAGGAAGAGGGAAAAAAGTAACACATCATAACACCAAAGACAACAAGCCTACCTAGGCCAAGGTAATCATCATGTAATTACCAAAGATGCTGCAATTTCATTTTTCCTAATTAGTTACTGAGAAGCACAGGCACAATAATGAATTTCATAGTTTTCTCAGTTAATAGTAATTGTATAAAAGTGCTAAGTGCCTTAACCAGCCACAGGGAGGTTTAGCTGGAATTTAACAGTGCTACAGACACTACAGAGGAATCTTACTGTTGATCTGAGAGATGTGAGCCTCCTGGCAGTTACAGGGGTAGGTACACTCTTCTCATTGCTCATGTTTGTGTCACCTGCAGAAGGATGAAAAAAAGAATGAAGGAAGAGGGCACGCATGTACAGGGAGTGAAATTTAACCAAACTAAACAAAGCTAATTGTCTTTTTATACAAAAGACAGAATGGCACCTGATTTTTAGACTATCTACCTTACAACCCAATGCCAGCTGCCTTCTTACTGCAATCAGGAAGTTCAGTATTACCCATCCAGGCACTTGACAGATTTTAGAGACACTGCCAGATGACAGTTTTGAGAACGCAGCTTCTACCAAATTTTACCTCCCTTGCCAATCCAGATCCATGCAGTCAATTTTCAACTGAAGGATGTTTTATATACAAAACCCCTGTGAAGTTGTCACTAAATTCAAGGTTCGTGAGGTAGTTAACTAATATATTTGATCCCAGATGTCTCCCTAATTAGCATAAATTACATACAAAGCTTGTTTTAGAAGATTCAGTCAGACATATTTTTACAGCAGCTGTCCCCTTGAGCTGGAAGGCAGGCAGTGAGCCCCTAAAACTTAAACCATTTTCCAAACAAGAGCAGAGCAATAGCAGCATGTAAGCACTAACCTTATTCAAAGATACTATGCCATTATGTTCTGTGCAACTTTTATGGCTACTTACTTTTCTGCTTCCTAATCCTGTGACACGTTTCAGAGGACAGAGAATTTTTCAGTGCATCTGAAGATTCAGCAGAGGACTGTTGCAGCGGGGTACACGCTAGAAATGAGATTTTCAGAAACAGCAGAGAATTGTAATTGTAAATGACAGTTTGCAACTTCAACTAATTGTAGCAAGTTATGTATTTTATATATTTAATATATATAAAATATATAATGATAGATCCTAACATCATAATATAACCTTGACACACTTGTGAGGTGGGCTGATGCCAACCTGATGAAGTTTAACCATGACAAGTGCAAGGTCCTACACCTG
>JANRGW010036777.1:0-59931 GCA_024733675.1 Psilopsiagon aymara | reverse complement strand
CCCTGCCCATGGCAGGGGGGTTGGAACTGGATGAGCTTAAGGTCCTTTCCAACCCGAACTATTCTATGATTCTATGAAGTATCCAGCCAGCCTTTTCATATCTTTTTAAATACAGAAGTTATTTATATAATGTTTTTCATGAGATTTGGATTTCTAGAGAATAGGCGTCAGTAGGGGGAGAGGCATTAGAACTGCTTTTCTTTCACTTGTGTTCAATAGCAACCATAATCTGAAAACACACATTACAAGTCAAATTGAGAATTTCAATACACTCAAGCTGGGGTGGAAGTTTTGGGAGCTGTGTTTCCATCCCACATGCACTTGAATCCCAAGGAGTTTGGAGCAGCCCCATTCCTCTTGGGGGAAGCTCAGGTCTGCAACGCAAACTTCCAAGGTGTTTTCAGAAGTTAAATAGAATTTAACTGTCTCCCAGGTAAATTTCTTTGTTATTCAAGCATGTGGGTGTTCTTACCCACCTTTGTGTCAATTGAGCAGGGTGGTGGGTTTCCAGCAAAGCCAATTTGCCAGCAGCCAGTCTTGGTGCTCTTAGCAAGGATTGCGCATAGATGAAGAGGAGAGAGCACATTCCCATAACAAAATACTGCCCCTTAATCCAGTTTAGAGGACAGATGCAATTTAGTTTTCTGATCCCTCATTCTTTCCAGAAATGCAATTGAATTTCCTTTTACACACTGAAGAGAGTTCCTCTGGAAATCAGCTGTTTAGAAAGAAAGAAACTCATGCTGTTGGCCTTTAAAATCCAACCTGTCTTTTGGGGTGAATTTGAATGATGCTGTAAAATTAGTAAGGTGAAGTGAGAGAGGAACTTGCCTTCTAGATGGGAGGGTGGTGTGCTCAGGGGCCAGGATGGAGTGGTACAACTTCAGAGTCTCTTTTCCCAGCCAGTGCATCCAGATGCAACCCCAGTTAGATGCCACAAGACACACATGCAATTAGCAGAGGGGGAAGACCTTCCTTATTAAGCAAAACACATCACTGGAAATAATAATCCAATAATAAAGCTTTGATATGAGTAGAAACATATTTACAGTATTGAGTTTAGAGTGAGCTTTTGGGCCTGCCATGTATCTTCTGGAAACATGTAATGTGATTTTCAGTTCTTTTGGTCAGTACCATAGATTACTGTATGTAGGTTTTGTCTTTTCACAAACATAAGTGTCAGCTCTAGGCAATGTTACCTCTGTGTACCAAGTTGCCAAGTAGAAAAGCAGACAACCTGAAGCACCTTTTTACTCAGCTCAACTCTTTTAGATGGGATCTGAAATAGTTAAAGAATTAAAAGAACTGACTCCATAAGTATATGTGATTTCCTATCAGCTAGTTAACTGTGCCAGTAATGATTGGTAATTAAATAGCCTTATAATGAATAATCATTGTGCACTACAGCCCTCCTGTTCCTAAGAAAACTAAGACAGAGGGCAAGTTATTAATCTCTCTGCCTCAGTTCTCTCATCTGTAAAATGAGGATAATAATACTTACTTACCTCACAGGGAGGTGTGAGGACTTCTTAGGTAATGTTTTGAATACACTTTTAACCTGAAAAGAGTTGTGGAAGTGTTATTATAATTTTTAATATTAAATCAGCTTATTCGCGTGTTATTGCTGGATATACCATGCTATTTCTACTTTTTTATAGAACTTTAGTAATTCAGCTGAAAATGTTTGAAGAGAACTAAAAGCCAATCTGATACGTTTCTTAAAGAGAACCTGGAGTCCAGCTTTCGTTAACCGGAGTCATGGTGCGGTGAGAGGTGGTGGTTGCTGATGGTGGGGTCAGCAGTATTCACCTCTTTTCCAATTACTGAGATTTCTATGTACAATTGACAAATTCCGTGTAAATGGAAGTCTTAGCAGAAGTGATTCTTGGAGGGTGAGATTCCTATGGGTGAATAAAGACAGCACAGCAGTTTTCTGGTAATGTTTATACTGACTCCTGTTGAAGGAGAAGTGATGTTCTTCATGCAGCTGAGCCATCCATAAGAGGTTGATTCTGCTGATAAATTAATGTGTCTGTGTGTCTTGTATCTTCATGCTTTTCTTTTCCTTGTGTGTGACACCATAATTCAAATTTAAAAGAGAACTGCCCTAAAAGCAATGTTTTTTCTTCCATTAATGTCAATTGACCAAAAAATATTTAAAATCAGGAGTCTATTAATAATTTTAAACAGTGTGATGTGCAATAAGAGTAACAACAGTGCTGATAACCAGCCCCAGCCTGCTTCCGTTGAAGCTTATTTCTCACTACGGGGTACATTGGGGGAAGCCTACAGCTGATACTACATTTGGTTTATAATTGTA
Source organism: Psilopsiagon aymara (assembly GCA_024733675.1). NCBI lineage: Eukaryota > Metazoa > Chordata > Aves > Psittaciformes > Psittacidae > Psilopsiagon > Psilopsiagon aymara. The sequence continues at coordinate 57,611 of JANRGW010036777.1, read as the reverse complement.
ACTTGGTGACAGAAATATGTTAATAGGAAAAATCTGTTTCTGATCATTCTAAACCTTTTCCTAAGGACTAGTTCAAGGCCAGGTAGGACAGGGCTTGAAACAACCTGGTCTAGTGGAAGGTGTCCCTGCCCATGGCAGGGGGTTGGAACTGGATGAGCTTTAAGGTCACTTCAACCCAAACCACTCCATGATTCTGTGACTATTTGAAATCTATTGTATTCCCCTTCTGTTTGAACCAATAACTGCTGATGGCTCCATCCTCCCAGAGGTTTATGTGCTCCTGTCTTGGCCTTCCAGGGCACCCTATAGTGGAATCACTCAGTGCATTGAGTATGCAATGCTCAGTATGCTGGAGCTTATAAACCCCAAATCAGTAAAACTATTAAGGAAGCATTTGTGCCCAGTGTTCTTCAGCAGAGCACACACATTTGGGCTTCACATCCCTTAGAAGTCAGTAGAGTTTGCACACCGGGGTGACTTGCTGACTTAAAGCAGAAAAAACCAATCTTGCAGTAATAATACAAATTGAATCTGTGACAGTTCCCCACAAAGCCTTTCATTTATCCTCTCCTATTAAAATGAATGTAAGGAAAATAATTTCAATGAAATGAAGCTCTTTGTATCTTTTCAGAACGTGCATTTCCCACACGTTTCCCCACACATACAATACAGAGCACACCTGAAACCTTTAAAATGGTTTTATGTTACTTTAATACTGTCTTTTTAAAGAAGGAGTAATCCCACCTTGGACTCATTCATGGGTTTTAGTGTTATTTTCAGACCCGGATTTTGTGCTTATAAAGAGGAGAACTTTATTTCTTATCATTTATCTGCAAGATTCTACCAGAAGTTTTGGAGAAGCCATTCATTTTTCAAAAAGTAATTAAAATATCACTGTCATTGGAAGTGCAGGGGCAAGACCGGTGTATAAATCACTGCATCGTTTTTTTTTCTCAATTTGCAGTATCTTCAATCCTCGTTTGCATGAAATGCTTTTGTTAAATATTAATTGTAGTTTCAAAGCAAGTTGTGTATGAATAAAAATACTGATCATTACTTTTGTGAGAGTTTGGGCTGCCTTTATGAAATGCCATTTCGAAATGGACCCCACAGAGCCCAGAGGATGTGCAGATTACGGTGGGATCAGCCACAGAGGTTGGCCAGACCCAGACCTGGATGCTCCATCCATACACAGAATTTTAACCTGGGTTCTTTGGTAATTCCTGTTAGTAAGAGGGAAAAGAAGCTTAACTTGGGGTTGGATGTGTCTGTGAGAGGATTTATGTATGCTGAAAGGAGAGCAGTGGCTCTGTGGACCAGGAGGTCACTGGCTAAACTGCTTGCTGAGCTCTATTGGAAGCATTGAGCTGCTTTGGGTGAGGATGCCACAGTGAAACACAGCCCTAGGATGAGGTAAGATCTGAGGCTGGAAGGTCTGATTCAAAGCTTGATGTGAGATGTGATGGAGGAGGGATGTGGCCTCCTTCTTAACAGTTAGGCCCTGAGAAACCTTGAACTTCTCTTTTTCACATCCCTATGTGTGTGAGCCCCAGGTGGTTCCTTCCACTCTCTGCCACTTCCTGGGGAGAAAGCTTAGTTTTAATGTGATTAAGAATGCCCAAGGGCCCACTTTTGCCATGAAATGCTTGTTTTAACATTCCCGGAGGAAGGGATCACAATCTCCCAGCCCCACCAGCTGTACTCACCCCCAGTCCAAGCACTTGCCTCATTCAGGCTGACAATGTACAAATATTGTGACAACTTGATAAACGACTTCTTTTTCTGCCTGATCTCAGATGTATTGAATCCCATGCTAATGCATTAATTGGGTTAGCTTAATTCGCAGAAAAGCCTGGCTGAGTTTGCCCAAAGGAACGGTTGAAATTCATTTCCTTTTTTCACAGAGACAGTGTTTCCAGGCTGCTGCATGCTACTCAGCCTTCATCTAATGTGCTCAGCTACTCCTGAAGCCATAAACACATCTCCTCTCAGGCCTTGAGAGTTTTCTGCAGAGCAGGAGTTACAGGAGACATCATTGCCTGAGTCAGTGCATCCGGGGCAAGAGGAAAGGGTTTCTTAGCACTCAGTCCTGCTAGACCTGCATCTCCCTTCACCTTGACTGTCCAGACAGGAGCTGGGTGGGATTTTATTCCTAGTTGTGCCCTTCAGGGTGGGCTTAAGAATCTCCGTGCCAATCACATCCCATACATGAAAGCCTCTACCAGATCTGCTCCCAGCTCCCAGCTGTAGATAAATCACAGCAGTTACTCACGGTTGCCTTTCCCAGCCCCAGATTCTCTTTAGAGATTTGGGTGTTTGACTTGCAAATCTCAGAACATCTTTACAGAGCTGGTTCATGAACCACAAATACAGCCATCTCCTCTGAGAACTGCCAGGGCAGCTGAACTGATGACTGCGTTAATTACCACAAGGTAATTACAATCTCACCTGCTTTGGCAAAGGCAACTCACTGCTGGCCTGAAAGAAACCTGAGTAAGCCCTGTGAAGCTATGTTAAAGCAAAGACAAATCAATGAGGGGCCCAAACCAGGAAAACTCTTGCCATTTGTGGATGTCTTGTCCTCAAAGGGATGCTTTTCCAAACTGCATCTGTCAAATGTCACCTTCCCAAAGTGGTGCTAAATGCAAAGAAGTGGGAATTGGACAAGGAGAACACTCAGTGGCAAGTGTGGACCCATGGAGTTACCTGCAAGGGTTTCTTTTTCGCTTTCTTTTCCTGCTTTTCCCAAAGGAAGAGCACAAAGTGAAGCTGATCTCGTGGGAAATGAGTCAGTGCCATCGCCTTCTCAGAGGACTTGTCGCATTTGCTGCCAGGGTGACAGTGTCAGACACCAGCTGCCACTTCCAGTGTTCATTACTGGTCCCTGAGTCAGCACCCAACATCCTACCTCAGGAGATGTCACTGCACAATGTAATGAAGGAGAGGAAAACATTCCAGAAGCAATTCAAAGCACAATACCAGGGTGAGAAAAAAAAACAACCCTTCATTGGCAGTTTGCTTTGAAGTGTTTTAGATCTTATTCTCACCCAACCAGCCTGGCAGAAATCACCCATCTCTTTCCTCTGTGCTGTGATTCATGGGCTGGGAATGAATGTCCCGTTCCTTGGAGGGCTCAAACCCTCCCCATAGCACAAGGGCTCAGCTGGGAGCAATTCAGCTGCTCTCATAAGGTAACAGCAGCCTGGCCATTTACAAGTGATGGGGCTTTTAATATTACATGAAGTATATGTTGCCCATGTGCCTAGATGTTGCAGCAGACGCAATGAAGGGCCTGACCCTGCCTCTCAGAAGCATGAGAGGCACATGCTGTAGTTCCCAGTGATTATTTGGTTAGTGCAAATTTCCTGTTTCAACTGGTTTTGAAAGGAGCTGGGTTTCAGCAGGCTGCGTGCACATACTGGTGTTCCCTGCGTTACTTCAAGGAAAGCTAGTTCAACTCTGACACCCTGTCATGAGGCCGAGCCGGAGCTGCTCAGTGGGGTTTGCAATGCTCAGAGGAGTTTGAGCATGCAGAGGTGCTTGGAAAGCTCCTTGTTTCTATCCAGATCAATGGCTTTATCCTCGTTCCCATTAGCTTTTCCCCTTTGGCTCTTGTGAGCTCCAGGGGTGTGTATCACAAACACCCACAGGAGTGGGGATGCGCAGGGCATTGGGACACTCAGTTGTTTGTAGCAGCATTTCAGCTGCTGGGTTTGCCCAGCAAAGTAGTTTTTTCAGAGAACAGCCTTTGATCCATCACCCCTTACCCTGCTGCGCTATGCAGAGAGCTTGATAAAACTCTGCCCATAACAGGGAGACTTCCTAATCCTTATAAAACACTCCTCAACAATCCATATAAAACTTCATTAAAGCTTCAACACTTTCAGTGACACCTCCAGAAACACTCTTAACAGAATTCTTTTACTTCTCCTACAAGTGTAACCATGTCTCAGACACTGCTTAGGTGTGATTTTGGGACAAATCTATCAAAAATGGTTATACAAGGAACCAGCAATGAGTGCAAGTGCCAGAAGGAGGGGAAAAACACATGCCAGGGATGAGAGCATCCCAAAACTGTCTGGATCAGTTCCTGGTCCTTTTGGGATAAGCCATTTAGCATTCTTGTGCCTGATTGACCATAACATTTTTAAGAGATTGCTAATGAATTTCAGTGCTCTATAAATCACATGGAAAACTGTTACCCTTAATACAAGTGTTACGAGGCTTTAATAATTAATGTCATCTAAACAGTTTCCCAAAGATGACCATTTCAATCTGGTTGTTGTGGCCAGAGCTATCCCTCGTCCTGTAAGCAGCCTGTTTTCCAGCTGATGAGTCCCAATCCCAGAGACTACTCATATAGGGGTTGTATTACTGGTACATCCACTCCTTCAACAGAACACCAGCAGTGAGAGCAAACTTCCTGCAGCATCTCTTGTCTCATTGAAGGCCACTGCCCTCTTGCAGGATGAAGTGGTGGGATATGGGCACTTCACTCCCTTTCAAAGCCTCCTGCTGACCCAGGCCACCACAGGGGCTGAAGGATGCTACTGACCAAGCTGCCAAGATGGAGCTCCTGAAGTGGCACATCCTAAGCTTTGATTAGCTCCATTGAGACCCACATGATTGCAGAAGGTATTACCTTTTGGATCAGGTATACAGCTTGGCTCACACGTGCGCCATTGTTACCCCTGAGGCAGAGCCTCTCAGGGATGCGGGCTGGGAAGGGCTCTATGCCTCCCTTTAGGCTTTCACACAGCATGTGGGTGAGGAGATAAAAATAAAGTTGCACCTCTCCTTGTGCTTCCTCCCAAGCAGCAGCTCCAGGAGTAGGGAAATGCTGGAGAAACAGCAAACGGAGCTTCAGCTCCAGCAGCTCGCAGGGGTTAATTCCTTCCATTTAGTCATGGTGCCAGCAGGATGTGAAAGCCAATCCCTGGTGTTCTTTGGTGCCAGGAGTTTTCCCTCTTTTCCTACTTTCAGTGTTTGAAAGCTAAGAAAACAATGATGTTGCTGCTGAGATAAGAAGCATGCATTGGATGAGGGTGTGCTGACTCCTGCCCTGTAACCAGACCTGGTTAGAGCTGCCCATGCTAACGTTGCATCCCACCTGCACAGCAGTCATGGATGCTGCCGCTGTGGATCCCAAACCCAGGTGGCCGGTGCCAGTTTTGCTGTTCAGTGTGATCTCTCTCCTACAAAAACTCTCTCCTGGAAAGAGAAAACCTCAGAAGACCCTATAACAAGTGGTTCCCAACCTTGGGAAGCTGCAAGGGGATGGCAGCAGGGTGGAAGCTGGTTCCCCCAAGCTTCGTGCCAAGGCTGCTGTGCACCTCTGCAGTGCTCCAGTGTCTGCCCAAGCCTCCCTCCAGCCGTGCAGCCCACGAAATGACAAAAATAGCAAGCACCAAGGCAGCTGGCATGGAGCAGACGTCACCTCCCACACAAGCCACAGCAGCTTCAGCATCACATCGCCAAATCACTGCATCTACCTGCTCTCTCCTTTCCTTGGGCAAACACTGCAATCTCTGCCTGGTGCAGATTTTCCCTTCCTGTGTCCAAAATGCTTCCTTACAGCCTGGTGTACAGTTAAAGTTGGTTGATAGCTGTTGTCTGATGCCACACCAGAGCCACATGTGGGTTTCAGGGGTGGCTGCCTGTGGGCACCTCATCCCAGTCAGTTTGCTGGGCAGATTTGGTACCTGAATAACTCAGTGTAAATTGGAGGGGCTGGGATGGGAGGCAAACCTGGGGGGGGTTATCAGTTTCTAGCCCAGGATGACAGGGCCAGGCCTTCTATTGTGTATTGTCCTGAGAGCCTTCTGCTGGAAGGGAAAGAGTGAGGGAAAAGGTTTCCTGCAGATGCCACCTGCAGGAATTAAACACTTGTGGCTGAAGGGAGATGGGCTCTCGACACCCTGCAGCACTGCTGACAGGCAGAGAGAGCTGCTGTAAAGGATTGCATCTGGTCTGGGCCATTAATGAAGCCCAGATCCCTCCTCACTAATAAGATCTGACCATGGGTGCATGGTACAGCTGCCTGATCAGGCATCTCTAGAACTTCATGCATTCATGCTAGCTTTGGATATGGTATTACAGGCAGCTCCACCAGCACAAGGGTTGGTGGAGCTCTATGTGGATCAAGCTCAGCTCTGAAAAGGCTGGCACAGCTGTATAACACCCTGTGAGGTGCAAGGTCCTACCCAGCTTCACCGGCCCCATGCGCAGCTGCGGTGAGGGATCCTCCCTCTTGGGGAGGAGAGAGCAAGGCAGGAAATAGTGAAAAGTGGGGTGATTGAAGCGATGCTGCTTTGGAGATGCAACACAAGATGGTATCACATCAATCAAAAAGCTGTTGCAGGGTTTGGCAAAGTCCTTCCCTAAGTTTTGGAGGATGCTGAAAAGATGGTAAGTGTTAATTGTCCTGCCAGGAACAGTCACACCAAGCTCTTGGCCAGCAGAAGGGGTTCCCATTTCATCTTCACCATCTTTTGCTGTTAGTAGGAGGTAGGTGTTAAGGGGAAGGAATTATAGATAGCTGCTAATGAGGTAGGAAAACTCAGCTGTGTTCCTGCAGTTCTGGGAGGCATCACTGGTACCCTTCTGCAGCTCGGCCCTGCCATGCTGGTGGGAAACTCCTGGTGTTAGTGCTGGCATCGTACATGTGCTTTGCCATGGCAGAAGTTGCTGTGTGAGACAAACAGCAATGGAAAATCCATCTGAGTGTTTTAGCCCAAGCACATTTGCACAGAAGCAAAGAGGGGGGGAGGGTGAAGCCCAAAATGTGTATTTCTAATTGATTACATGCATGGCTGCTGGGGGCCTCTCACACTGTAATGGTTAATTATGTCACTGGCTGTATGAGCTGCAGCCTTTATTCATGCTGTATTCAAATAACCCTGCACAGGGCCCAAGCAGCTGATACAGCAGATTGCCTGGCTGGAGGAAATGAAGGTCTGCTTTGTTTTGCTGGGGATTTTTTACCAATATAGAGCAAAGAAAAGTGATGGAGCAGCCAATTACTGTATTAAATAATGTACCCTGACAGAACATGATGAACATCCAGGTCTAGCCTGCCTCTTGTAGCTTGACTTTATTGGTAATTCCCTGCTGATTAGCTCCATCCCAGCGAAGCTGCCTCCTCCCTGGGGCTGCGTGGGGCTGATGTGCCAGAGGGCATCACCTCTTTGCCCTCCATTTTTCCAGGGCAGAATCCATTCTGCTGACCAAATCCCTGTTCTCTCCTTACTGTCCATCCCCTGATGGATTTGCTGCCTTCTGTTCATCCTCAAATGTGAATGAGAAGTACTAAACACCCTTGGGGATTGTTTTGGGAGCTCCAGCTGCAAGGAAGGATATGCTGAAAGATGCAGCTTTGCAAGGCCAGCCTGTTCTTCCTTAGGGGGCTGAGAGATGAGCCCAGGAAAACATGCTGAATTCACTGTAACTTAAGTATTGCTGTAATTTTGGTCAAAAGAACATATGTGGAGGTGCAGTCCCTCAAATCAAATAACCACTGTGCTCTGGCTGCCAGCTGGAGCCCTACTGAGAGGCAGGTTTCCACCAGCCTGCATCTCACTGAGGGCTGCACTGCGCTCTTGCTGTAGAAATCAAATCTTGCACATCTGCATCATTTTCTATTATCTCTATCAATCAAGACAGAGCTCAACAAGCCAGAGCACATGGCTCCACTGACTTTCAACAAGCCATCCAAGCAACACCTCCTCTGCATCTCATATCTCACTTTACTTTGAATTATTCCATCTAGAATAGTCATGTTTTGCTAACTGAGGATGCCTCCAGCAGAGATGCAGCATGTTTTAGCCAGAGCACCAGGAAATGGTGCCCCAAGTGCTTATTAGAAACTGAATTTATCAGACTTGTAATTAATAGATTGGTTTTGTTGCTTTCCTGCTGGGAGATGTCAGAGGTGCCTTCCCTTGGAGCTGCCCCACTGCTGCTACTGCCCAGCTCCCCACTGGAGGAGCCACCCTGGCACATGCAAAGCCCTTGCACAGAATAAGCTCTCACTGCGGAAATCACTGCACAAATCTGAGCTTCTGGCACTGCAGTGGTGCTGTGAGCTGCCCTTGGCCCTGCTGCCAGGACTGGCAGCTCACGTCGCAGGAGTTACCTGGTGTGTGACCCTTTGCTTGTCCTTCGTGCTGTATCCGATCAAGTGTCCCATTGCTGGAAGCTCTGATAGAGCTGTCTCCCTGTTCTTGGCTCTGCTGCTAATATTCTGTGTGTTTTGGCTGAATCACTTGTTCTGAACGTGGTTTCCAGAGCTCACAGCATCTGCCTCTGTGTCCCTCTCCTTTAGCCCTGGCTTTCTCCCTGTCCTGGTCCCAGCCCTGCCAAGCTGGCTTTCTCCAGCATGCTGGCTTACTGCCCTCAGCCCTCCCCGTTGTCTGCTCTGTCCTTAGCTGTGGATGTGTTTAACTCAGTGGCCAGAGACGGTTTTCCTTTCCCCAGCTCCCAGGTATGTTGTGTCCCAGGGCTGCCACCCCAGAGGGGACCATGGTTTTCCATGTTCGGGGGTGCAGAGGGGCTGTGGGGGTGCTTGGAAGGGGAGATGTACAGAGGGGCAGTGCTGGCTCCTACACCTGCCCCGTGGTGAACTGGAGCCACCAGCTGCAGCTGAGGGACTGGGGATGGATGAAGGAAAGGAAGGGACTAGAGGAAAAGAGCACAGAATAGATGGAAAGTGGTGGAATAAAGTGAAAAGGGAGGAAGGGGAGGGAGGAATGGGGAAAGGAGGGATAAAGAGAAGCGAGAGGGAGGTAGGAGGTGTGGATGGGGGAAAAAGGAGGGGTGGAAGGGGAGGGGAGAAGGGGAGGACGGAGAAAGGGAAGGAGGGATGGAGGGATGGAGGGAGGGAAAGGGGCATGGAGGGAGGGAGAGGTGGGCTGTCCCCGCCGGCGCCATGTGATGCCCTCCCCTCCCCGCCGCGGCGCGGAGCATCCCCGAGGCCGACGGCCGCGTCCCGCCGCAGGAGCAGCGCTCTCGGGGCCGGTGGGTGCCGGGGACCGAGCGGGGGAGGGGGGTACCGCCTCCCGTGTCGGGGGGGCTGCTCCCGGAGAGAGGGGGGGCACTCCCTGGGAAGCGGCTTTGGGGAGGGGGGGGTCCCAAATTGGATGTGAAACCCTGGAAGTTTAAAGCGGGGGGGGGATGTCTGGGAGGTGCCGCCGGGTGCGGAGGGGCACGGACTGAGGGATCAATGGATGCATTTATACATGTTCCGTATTGCCGCCGGAGCCGGCCCTGCCCTCGGTAGCCCCCCGGGGGAGCGGGCACCGCCCCGGGCAGCAGCAGCCGCTCGGGCTCCGGTGCCAAGCGCAAGGGCAGGACCTGGGTACCGCTGCCCGTGTGGCCGTGGGGAAGCGGTTTTCGGTACCTGCCCGGCTACTCCGTCCCCGCTCCACCGGCGCCGCCCGGGCGCTGGGAGCCGGGGTTTGCCGGAGCCCAGAGTCTCCCCGGGCGGACCTTAGAGCACCGGAGCCGGTAAATCCCGGGGTTTATACCCAGGGGTTTTCCTCCACCGGGCTGCTCGGACAGAGGCCATCGCTTGGGCGCTGTGAGCATCCCTCTCCTCACCAGCGACTTTGGCACGTTGAGGCTCGGAAAGGAAACCGGCTTGGGCTGGAAAAGACCTTAAAGCTCATCCAGTTCCAACCCCCTACCATGGGCAGGGACACCTTCCGCTAGAGTAGGTTGCTCCAAGCCTCCCATCCACCACAGGGAATGTAAAATCTGCTGGAAGTCAGGGGCTACCAGTGCTTTTCACTGTTGCAAACCCCTTGGAGAGGGGAGTGTGAATCCAGGTGAGGCCATCTGACAGAAACCTGACCTGGGTGTTAAGTGAAGTAAAGCAGAGGAGAAAATAACCCAGACCAGCTAGTTCATGTGTTACCATACAACCAGGCAAACAGGGGCATAGAGCCTGTCTGCACTTCTCCACACACTATTCATATCCCATGAAAGGTGGTGAAATGGGAAACGCGGTAATTCACCGCCACGGCTGTGAGCAGGGAGGGCTTCTGACACATCCTTCAGCTGTTGATTTATTGCTTGGCATGTTGTAAAACTTTATCAGCTCCTGACAGGTGATGTTTTTTGCAGCTCTTAGGTTACATCTTCCAAGCAGAGCAGCAGGAGGCTCCTTGGTGGTGACCAGAGAGGACTCTGACCTGCAGCATTGCCATCCCCATCGTGTCCCTTGCACCCCTTGAGCCCATACAGGGGAGACGGCAACAAGGAGGAGGCCACACCGGACTTGGTAGGTGCCCCGAGTGGTGCAGATGAGCCTTTGGGAAGGACAGCAAGGGCATTGCACTCACTGAAAGCAGCACTGCTCCAGCAGGAATGCCGAAAAGGAGCATTTCCACTGAGTTCTGTGCAGTAGCAGCAGGACTGGTGGTGTGACCTGTGCAGGAGGAGCATTCCCATTACTACTGCCTTTTGGTTTCACAAGTGTGTTTGGGCTCCCTCCTTTCAGAGGCTCATCTGCTGCTGGATTTCAGGGACACCCTTTCAGTCTGTCACACCACGACCCATGTAAAAAGGGCTCTCTACAGCCCATCCCACTGCCATCATGCCTTCCCCTCAGCAGCCCTGCAGCTGCCCCACGTGGCATCCAAGGGACAGAAATGCTCTGTGTGTTTATTGCTCCAGTCCCTTGCTGGATTGCTGTAGCTGTTGAATATATTCATTGAGCTGAATGAATCCCCACCTGGCAGCATCCATACCGCAGCATTTGCAGCTTCAGCTTCATTTATGGAGAGGGAAGGGAATATAAAATTCTGAAGGGAAATAATGCACAAGCCTGCGGAGGCTTCAGCAATATCTGTAAGCTGTGAGCTATGCGAGGGTACAGCACTGGGAGGTTTCTGTAAGTCAGATGGGAAGATTTAAAGCCCTGGGTTTAAGATGGCATTTTGAAAACGGGTAATGGAGCCTAGGTCAAAAGTTATCTGTGAGTCTCAATCTGATAGAAATTAAAGGGAGTTTGAGCGTTAGGTGTGCTATAGAAAGAGGATTGGGAATCAAAGTCATACCAGTTTGTTCTTTTTAGCCACAAACTTCTGACATTTATAGTAAAATATTTACTAGGAAAATGGAAATTGTCACAGGACGACACTGATGCATCATCAGGCTCGGAAAATGGGCTGTTACAGCTGAGTGGAGTTTATGTCTGGTCCCTTTGGAAGATGGGAGTTGCAGTTTTTCCTTTATTATGAGGGAGGTATCACTGCTCATCAGTGAGCAGCCTCGTTAGAGCAGCACTGAGGGCTACACCGAGGGGGTTGTTTGAGCAGCACAGCAGATGGCATCCACTGACCCAGGAGAGCTTGAGGATAATGCATTTTCCCCCTCGGTGCCCATCCAGTGCTGCTGGGTGACATCCGCAGGGAGCAGAGGCTCAGGTCTGCCTAGGCAGGACTTTGCTCACCCTCAAAGCCCTCCAAATGGGCAGCCCCATGGCCCTGGATTCCCATGCGACATTAAACGCTTGGTTACAAGAGATGTCCCTTTCCTCTGCAGCAGCTCTGGCTGGGAATATCTGTGCTTGCTCAGAGAGGTGTGTTTGGTAGAGGTGGCCCAAGTGTGGGATTGCAGAGGGATCCTGGGTGGGTGTCTGTGTCCCCAAATCTTCTCCAGCCTGCAGGACTGTGGGGATAGTGGAGCTGTGAGCAGGGCATGTAGAAACCTCAGCATTTGCAGCAGGCAGAAAGTTGGGTGTAGACAGGAGGAGTGATTCTGTATGCACTTGGTTATTAAAAATCCAGCAACAGAGGTTGATACCATAATGCCAAGCTCAGGTGAGACATTCCAGCCATTGCTTAGATGTGTGCAGATAGGAAGGTTTCTAGTCCTTCCTCTGTCAGCACTCCCTGGTTGCCATGTCCCAAGCAAAAGGTGAGCTATTTGTAAGGATTAGCATTTTGAGGACAGAGATAGAATATATCACAGAAGAAAAACATTGAACTATTCCAAAAGTACTTACCTGAGGTGAGACTCAAGTCAGACACTGGAGCAGATGAGAGGTGCCAATGGAGATCCTGCAGCACATGCTGGCACAAGGCAGATGGGAAATCCCAGAGCATCCTCCATTGGAAGGATGGACCGTGAGCATCCTGCTTGTCTCAGAGCTGGAAGTCTGTTACCCAAGAGCCCTTTCCAGGACTGTGGCAGGGTCTGGATGAAGCTGTGTGGGACTGGTAACTGCTCTGCCTTCATATCCTACCACCATGCCTCTTACCTGAGTGAGGGTGGATGTCATCGCTTTCTACAGGAACGGAAAGCTTTGCCTGCCACATTCCCAAAATACCTGATCCAAGCTGGGGCTCTGCTTTCTTCTGTCACCATCCCCAGCTTCCCTCGTGTTTCTTGGGAGAATGCTCAGATCTGCACTGACTTGTATTCAACAGAAAAAAATAGTCCTCTCCTGGATGCTGCTGGAAGACCCTGGAAGATGCAGATGGCCAGAGGCAACACAGCAAACCCAAGATAGGAAACTGGGTGGTTTGGAAAGTTGTGTTCAATCCTGCTGATGCTTGAATTGCTGCTTGGGATGCAGCACATCTCTCCTGAAACACGGAAAAGGTGACTACAGGCAGATTGTGACAAAGGTGCCCTTTTCTGCATAATGTACAGGTAAAGATGTATGAAGAGGAAAGCAACATCAGCATCATGTGTGTGAACTGGTTTATAGTTCTTACCGTAAAATATCTTCTAGACCACATGGAGAAGAAAATATCAGGTCATTATATAGGCGGCAGGAGAGGTACTGCTGGGGGGATGCTGCAGGTACAAGCACATGGTGGTACCAAGAAGCAGTGTGGATGGGGAGAAGTGTTGGTGAAGACCAGGTATACCAGCCGGGCCAAGCTTCACCTGGTAATAGGTGCTGGCCTGGGGGAAGGATGGAAACTGAGTGAGACCAAGTCTATTTCCTGCAGTTCCTGCAGCCTTCCCCATGACGTGGTTGTGCTGCTGAGCTGTGCTCCTCTGACTGGGTCGTGCTGCCTCTGCCTGGGCTCAGGCTGCCCCACATCCTGCGTGACTTTTCCTGCCCTGTCTGCTGAGACATTTGCTGTTAAATCCTGGAATTAGCAATGAGTCTTGCTAAAATCTGGGTGATAGAAAGTTTAATATCTCCAATGATGTGAAAATGCTCATTATGTACTTCAGTACTGCTGACTACTGAACCCAACAAATTACACAAAGCAAAGACCTTTCCTACATGAAGATGGGACAACAAAGCTTCTGTGGCTGCTCAGCATCAGACCTGGGGAGCTTTTGTATGATGACCTCTGGTATCTGAGGAGCTGTGTCCCAAACTGCTCAGGCAAAGCTGGATGAAGCTGCCATTGTGTTGGTAACAGGGCTTAATGACAGGCACGAATGGCACTTGAGTTATTAAGATGTTTGCCTGACGTGTGGGCGATACAGCCCTTCTCCACTTTATTTATGCCATTGTTTTGCTACTCAGAGGCTTTGTAGTAAAGCTGGTTTCTAAGCACATCTCCTGTTTAACAAAGCATCTGCTTCATGCAAGCAATCATGTTTAATCACACCAAAGGGATGGAGGTCTCGGCAGCCACGTGCAACCTCCCCAATGTGCTGCTTTGCAGCCTTCAGTGCTCAGAGATGCCAGCGGTGCTTGGGGGATTTCTTGCTTTCCCTCATTTATCACTCTGAAAGTGCTCATAAAAGCACTCCAGCTGCCAGCGCTGGTGCGAAGAGCTGCAGCAGGCAGCGATGGGCTGTGGGGGGCTGCCCTGCCTCCATGGCACGGGTACCTGCGGCTCGCTTCTCCCCACTGCTGACACGGGGGAGGTGGAAGAGTTTTAATTAGCTCTTGATGCTATTTTTTGGCTCCCAGCATTCTTAATTTAGCTCAGACTGTCATACACTGATGGGTAAGGGGAAATTAGGAAACGGCGGTGTTGGCCACGCTCTGTGGAGCAGCCTCATCTCCTGGAACCTGGGCTGGGAACGGGGCTTTTCTTGGACCTTCTGTAGCAGTAGGAGTTTATAGCACAGAGAAATTTTGTGCGCTGGCGTTCAAAACACACAGCCCCTGCAGGGCTTACGCTGCGTTTGTGGGTTGTGTTCATACCCACTCCGTTTTGAAACGGCATCAATGTCTTAAGGAAAAGGTGCCCGAGATCTTCAGGCATGCCATGACCTGCCTCACTGCTGGAAGGACATAGAGAAAAGCTATTGTTGTGCAAGGAAGAAGCTTATTCTCTTTATAGTACACAAGGTCATTGCAGGACTTTGTGGCATCTTAAATGTTGAAGTGAACAAGAACCAACTGTTAAAGATTTAATATTCCACTGGACCAGCCCAGACCTGGTCCTGGTGGGAAGCAGAGGCCTGGAGCTGAAGGTTACATTGCCCTCACTCCTCCCTGTTGCTGGGTTTGCTCAGGCTTCCTCTGTGCCAGCCAAGTTGAGCAGAGAGAAGCACTGCACTGAAGCCAGAAGAGGGTCACTGGATCGTTGGGTTACTGGAGTTCATATATTTAGGATATAAAATACAACTTATAATGTACAGCACGCAGAGGTTAATGGGCAAGTACTGCTCTCTGCAGCACACAGCAGTGAGATTTCTGCAGCTTTTATAGCCAAGTCCCCAGCTGTTTTGCTTCGCAGCTCCAGATATCCCCCTTTTATTCTGCTTTTATAGCTCTTTGTAGGGTATTGAAATCAGCAGTTTGAGTCATGTCCCTGACTGTGAGCGCTCTGACACATTGCAAGTAGGGGAACATTGTACATTGGCTTTGATATGCAGAAGGTGAGAGGGTGTTGGGAAGAGCTCTGCAAAGTAAAGGGCTCAGCTGTTGTTACTGATGTAAACCTTGAATGTACATACATATAGTTCAGACCTAGAGAACTGGACTTGGGTGTGTGGGCAAGCTGCAAGCTCAGAGCTTTGGCTCCCGTTTCTCTCTTGAGAAATACACTTTGTGCCATCCTTTTCTACAAAGCCACCAGGTAGGAGCAGCTGCCACATGAATGCAGAGACCTGACAGCGATACCCCTGTTCCTGTGTCCCCACAGCGTGCAGCCCTCCTGTGAGCCAACTGGAGAAGGATAACCAAGGCTGTGCCCTCCGCTATGGTCCAGGAGCTCCCCCCTGCCCACTGCTAAAGCCACACCACTCCCAGCTCCTCCCAGAGCCATCCTGCAGCCAAAGCATCCATCAAGAACCCTCTGGAACCTGAGCTTCCCATCTTCACAACCAGAGTCACAGGTTTTCTGCTTGCCAAAGCATTGCTTCAGCTGGGGTTAAGCAAGGTAAGAGCCTTCAACACCAAGGAGAAAGGAGACACGCGCGTGGGATATGCTCCATAAAAGGTTTGGGAAGGAACATTTGTGGATGCAGAAAGCCCATGTGAATGAGCACTGGCTGTACACACACGGGCTGTGCCAGCAGCGTGTGAGCCAGGACCAGGGGGCTGCTTGGTTTGCTGAATGTTACTGGCATCATTCAAAGCCATTAGTGTGAGCGAGCTGGAGCAGAGCCATCGCCTCGGCACGGGCACAGCAGAGATGGCCTATTTGGGCAAGTGTCTGGTTCCAGGGCCGGGGTGAGGAAATAAACCTCAACTGCTGCACCTTTAACCTTGGGAATATCACTTGATATTGAACTGAGCTGAAGGTGGGCTCAGTTAACCAGCAACAACCTCCTTTGCAAACCAGACCTAGGCTAAAAGGGCAGGTTTTGAGCAGTGCACAGCAAAAAGGCTGGTGTGTGGTTAAAGGAGAGGGAAGAGCAGCTGAGGGTCAGCCTTGAGGGCTCGCAAAGCAGCCAGTGGGGTCAGCAGTAAAATACGGTACTTTCTATGCAACATTTCTTCCCTCTTGCAGTGCCATGAAAGGATTTTTGATCAAGCAAATCTCGGACAAGAAATGAAGTATGGGAAGTGCTAGGGAAAAGGGGAATTTCTCAGAAAAATTATGGAAGTCAATTATAAGAGAAAACTGCCAAGAAACCCCACTCATGAAATGAGTGGTGAGCATTACAGTGGGTAGCTGTCACACAGTTTCTTCCTATTGTTTTTCAGGTGTTCCTTATGTCTGATGACAGGCAAAATCTTCATAGGTTTATCGTTGCTGTGGCTCAATCTAAGTGTAAATAACTCATAACCAGCCTGCTGGGTTTTGTTTTAAAACCTCTCTGGAGAGCCTGTGAGCCCTGCATGCTCGATGGAGTCAATGCTGCTGTTTCTACCCAGCTGTAATGGCAGTGCAAGGGAAAGCTTTCAAGTGCAGTATTGATCCTTTTGAAGTTTATGACTCGTAGTCACAGTTACTAGTGCCATTCAAACACCCACGAGATGGACTTTGCATTTCTTAATATCAGGCTAAACCTCCTCCACATCAAAAAGATTTATTTCTGTACTTAATTCTACCAATACATGATTTCTCTCTCAGAAATCGAGCTGATGTTTCTATATGACACTAATGCAAGCTCTATAACGCTGCCTTGTATATTTCTGTCTTCCTATGTGCCATGTGAGATGGCGAGTGCCAGCAGCCCAGGACAGTGCTCCTGGGAACCCTATGGATCAGCATCCCACATCCCCTTCAACCGTTTCGCTTTAAGTGGACCAGCAGAGGAGATACTGCTTTTCTCTACAGCCATCCCTGCTCTACTTCAGCTGGTTTATGGAAGCAGAGCAGTCTTGTGCTTCTCTCCTTCCTGCAGCACACCTTTTCCAAGCTTCAGGAGGGAATGTTGCTTCCCATGCAATGATTTCAGAACCCTTTCCCAATCACCAAGTTTTCCAGGTCAGGTTTGTGGAGCTGCTCCTCCAGATGGAGCAGCAGGCACCGCACACACCATCTCCTCCTCTTCCCTCTCTCTGATGAGCTGCATACACTTGGCTGTGGCCAAAGTCACCTCACTACGTGCTCCTCACATTGATAAAACCTTCTCTGCAAACTGACAGAGCATCAGTTCAAGTCAGCAGGATGCAGGCTGCATCTTGTGCATGCTGGTTTACGACCAAACTATTTGCACCCTTTGGGTGCTTCGTAAGCTCAGTGGGAGCCACTATGTTGTTTCACAACCACTTTTCTGTTCCACTTGGGGTATTAGTGGCCAAATTAGGCTTTTCTGGATTTGCCCCTGAGGGAGCCAGGGTGATGTTGTGCTGTCTGAAGGGGGGTGACAATGTGGCAGTGGCCTCAGCCAGCCCCCAGCATGGTCCTGCTTGCCTGAGCTCTACCAGCTCTGGAAAGTTCAGCTCTGAAAGAGCCACTCTCCTTGACCTATTTATTTATGCCCACGCCTGTGGCCTGCGTTGTGTCCTGAGGAAGGGATCATGCTGCTTGAAGGCCCTTTATTTTTAGCCAGCCCAGTTTTCTTGTTCCAGCTTAGTGGGAGCTGGTCCTTGCAGCTCAGCTCCATCACAGCTCTTGCTCTCCTGCATTTGTCGGCTCTTAGGCAGGTCCCTAATGCTCTTGGTATATCGATCGCTCACTCAGTGGGTTTCCTACCCCCTCTTCCACCAGGCTTTGTTCCCTCTCCTTTCTGCTCCAGGTCCATGGCTTAAACTCTGATTTCTCTGTGTCCTTGAAGGGATCAGGCTTTCACAAACGCAGGTTGCCAGGCTTGTCCTGGATACCAGCACCCCTCCACAAACAAAACCTTCCCTCCTGTCTGCTCCAGTAACCTTGGCAATGCTTCCCCTCTTCACAAATGTCAGGAAATTGGAAATGATTCTCTAGCCACATAAAAATCAATCACTGCCTCTTTGGCCTGACTTGGCCCTGCTCTTTCTACCTTTACCCATGGCAGGAGGGACTGCTGTTTTCTGCTGAATATGGAGTAGCGATTTATTGACGCAACCCATCCTGTCCAGATCAGGGATACATCTCTTTTTCTCAGCTCATCCACATAGCTCAGAGTGGTGGCTTGTGCTTGGTGTTATGTCATAGAGCAGTGGGCTCAGAAATCTGGACCAGGATATTTCCTTTCTGTGAGTGTGCAGCAATAGGCAAAGACTTCAGCTCACTCCTGATCTGTGTGAACTGCCTTAGGAACACCACCAGTTTTGTTCCATTTTCTGAAAGGGTCAGTTCTGCATAGGCTGTGTGCAGTTTCCATCAGAAGCTGGGGCTCCAGGACAGAAAGAAATTCATTACAAGGACTGCAGATTACATTGCAGTCTGCCTGTATTGTTCCCTGGACTACTACCAGAAGGCACAGTGTGATTGAAGGAGCTGGAGCTGTTATAAGGTCCTCTTTCTTGGAAATCTTTGGGGCTATGTTCACTTAATTTAAAATACAGCTACTGTTGGAAGCTGAACAGCATCACCTTTTCAGCTGTAGGAAGCAGAGCACAGCTGGTAAAGGTTACTGGGGATAAATCCCTGCTGAAAATCAAGCCAGCTCCTGCTGGTGTCCTTGAAAAAGATTTCCCTTGGGAGCCCTGCTAATTCTCCAAGCACTGGACATGGCAAGGGTTTGATCCAAGCGGCTGCTCTGCACCATCCCTGCCTCCCGTCCCCCACCAGGTCGGCTTGGTTTTGTGTGCCAGCAAAGCAGTAATAGAGATCAGTCTCTAATGCATTTGTGATTACATGGAAATTGAAGTGTGAGAGAGAAAAGAAATGAGGCAATTGGGAGGCGTGACTCTGACTCCCAACCCCTCTCCCTGCTGCTGGCGTCACCCCAATGGCCAATATAAATGATGCTAAATGGGTATATTTTCCAGTGTCTGGTGTTGATGGGTAATAAATCATAGGCAATACTTAGCTGTTTCCCTCCAAATGGCTTTATCTAGACCTCCATATACTCCGTACTTTGATTTTTTGGCCCCTCATTAAGGAGAAATGTGCAAGGAGGATGGTTGTTGATGATACATGAGCCAAGAATAGATTCCAGCTCCTTTTACCATTTTGGCACCAAACTGCCAAGAGGGGTGAGACTGCCTGTAGTAACCACTGTTCATTTTGAGGCAGCAACTAGAAAATACAGCTCTGACTTAGGGAGAAAGAAGGGGTGAGCCAGATGATCTGTGTTTTGCCTTCTTATATTGCTGGATCAAAAGGGATCTATAAAGAGATGTAAATGGTGTATTCCCATTTAGTGAAGGAGTAGAGTGGTGTCCTAATGTCTATAGCTCTGTGCTAGTCTCTCCCCTTGACAAGGTTGTCCTCAGGCAACCAAGATGCAAGGCTGCCTTTGCAGGATGTGCTTCTCTCCCCCCCATAGATTCCAGTTTCTTCTTTAGCTGCTGCCTCCTAATTCCTCAGGGAAAACAAACCTGAATATCTCCTCTATACATCTCACTCCTCACATCCCTAGCAGGGAGATGTTCCTCCTGGGAACACATCCTGCTTTTCTTGAGCTGAGGGAAGCATTAAATAAGAACACTAAAAATGAGGCTTGTTAGCAAAGCTTGCAGTACTGTGAGCTGGAGCATTTGCTTGGGCTGCCTGTAAGCAGCAGTGCCCCTCTTCCTATAGGCCGGTACCTTCTGGGAAATGGCTCAATGTGAACATAGGAAAAGCCAAATCCTCAATTTCGTACGGAAGAGAGTTGTCAGAGCTGCTGCAGTGCTTGAGGGTGAAAGTACATCTGCTTCCAACCAAGATGTACTTGTCTGCTTTGGACTCGGGATAGGATGTGATAATAAAACTCTCTCTCCCCCTTTTTCTCTTTACACAAGAATTTGCAACTCTTCCAGCAGCATTAGCTGCTTTTCTTTCTTATTGCTGCCTGGAGAAGCAAGATGGAGGTGCAGATAGGCTTTGAGTATTGCATCTGTTCAGTAAATGCACTTATTTGGTAGCTACACGTTTCCTTCATATCAGTCTTGTTATGAAACTTGCTGCAGGATCAGCCCATGATCGGGCTGTCAGGAGCTTGGTGCTGTTCACTGTGCTATAGATGTGCTGGGGATGGGCACTGCAAGAGCACAGAGCTCCCAAAGAGCAGCCGTTCAGCAGCAAGAAATAACTATCAGCCTTGTCTGCTCTTATTAATCATAAGTGAACTATGGCAGAACAATGTCATTGGAGGCTTCTGAGTGTAAAAGTGCAAGATGTGAGGACTTTTGGCATCTCTGAAAGTCATGGGAGCAAGTAAGGATTAATGTTTATATCAGAGGTGCAAGAAAAAAGCCTCCTCTGGTCTGCTCGCCTGCCCGGACGTATCAGAACAGCAACTTGTGATCTCCCAGCCCTGGAAGGAGCCACATCTGATTTAACCACTAAACCTTTGCTGTAATAACAGCAACAAGGTTTCTCTTCCAAAGACCCTGTTTCCCAACACATGCTGCTGCAGCCAGCACGGCTGTGAGTACAGGCATGGTGGAGTTATTCCTGCGTAGGCTCAAAAGCTGACACCTGGGGAGACAAATGACATACCTGCCCTGGCTCTATTGCTTATCCATCATTATTTTGGGAATAGGTGTTTCAAATGAGATGTGTGTTTAGGAGGACGCTGCCCTTCATCCCAGGCAGTGGGATGCAGCTGTGCTGCGCAGCTCCCTCCCATTTGTTGTCCCTTGAAACTTCAAGCAGCACACACAAAGCTTGTGCAGTTTCAAAGGGAGCCCAAGGAGGATGCTTCCCGCTGCTACTGTGTTAAATTGGGGAGATTTTGTCATCTAGCTGGAGTATTTTTGATTTTTCTTCATATTGTTTGCACTGCTGAGCAACAGCAAAATGTGCCTTGGAAAACACACATTGCACTGCACTTGTCTGTGATTCATACTGCTTTTATAGCAGCAGTCAATAGTGCTATCTGCCTCATTCCCACTCCCCAGAAGACCGGCACTCGCACATCTATTTCCCTTCAGGCCCTTATTCCTCTAATCTTTCATTTGTGTGGCTTTCTCCCCCCATATGAATTGTACTTTATCTCTGCTGCGCCAAGAGCTGTGGTTTCTGGTGATGTTTTGTCAGCCTGGAGAGCACCATGAGAACTGCTAAACTCCACACATTAGCAAAAATAGAAGGAAATAAAATAAGGTTCCATCCATAAGCGACATGGGGATGAGGGAAGTTTTTGCCTCCTCCTTTAATGTTTGCTTAGAGCCTGATTGCAGCTCTCTGGCCCCGTTTCCCTGCCTCCCCCTGAAGCACAAGCTGAGTTTGAATTGATTCAGTCTGTGAGTTCAGCCAACACCAGCACTGCTCCGCAAGCACAGTAAAAAGCAAAAGGCGGTAAGATTGCATCATGCTGCTCTGCTTTGAGGTGTTTGATGATGTTATTCAGTGTGCATAGAAATAGCATGTTTTTTTGCAAAATAGGGATCTTGATCCCCCAGTGGGTAAATCTACACTGGAAGAGGTAAAATGACAGTATTGGTGGTGACTGGGGTTGCACTGGAGGTGGTTTCGGTCCAGCAGCTGAAAGCATCTTTATCGACCCATTAATGCATTGTCCATGAGTCTCAACAAGCTCCCATGCCAAGGGGATACGCTGCTACCCTTCATGGATAAGGCTCTGAGGATGGGAGATGCTGTGGTTTGGCTACATCCCTGGGGAGATAAACACCAGGTTTGGCTGGAGCATCAGGAATTCACCTGCAGCAAATAAAACAGGAGCCAACGAACTGCTCCTGGCCAGTTCATCCCGTGGTGCTCCCTCCCAGCGCCAACACCAGGCATTCAGCACATCCGTGAGCCGTGGGGCAGCAGTCAGGTGGGATTTAGTTCAAACTCTCCATCTGTCAGGGCTCACTGATTGTTTTAATGGCTTCTTTCAGCTCGACCTATATAAGAACGGAGGGCAGAGGGCAAAGCTCTGACACATCCATCCCCCCAAAAAGCTGCAGACGGCTCCGTGCCAACGGCTGCATCGCCGCTCCCGGCAGCCGCCCCCTCGGCCCCCTATGCTGTTAGGGATGAGTGCCTGCAGCAGGAAGGCTCTGACCCTGCTCAGCAGTGTGTTTGCTGTCTGTGGCCTCGGCCTCCTGGGCATCTCCGTCAGCACTGACTACTGGCTCTACCTGGAGGAGGGCATCGTCCAGCCCCAAAACCAGACGGCCGAAATCAAGCTGTCGCTGCACTCAGGGCTCTGGAGGGTCTGCTTCCTGGCAGGTATGGTCTCCTCCCGAAAGCATCCCTCAGTAAGATGATGTTTGGTGTGTGTCAGTGTCACACTGTGGGGAAGGTATGGGGAAAAGTAGGGTTTTTGGATGCTTTGCCCATCTTTGTTTCCAAGCTCAGGCATGACCTTTGGCAAGTAATGCCATTACCCTGTGCCCAGCTTTAATAGTCAGATGGATAAATGTGCCTTTGCAAAAAGGCTTTGGGTGAGTTTGCTGCTGCCGTGCCAGACCCCACTGCCATTCCTCTCCATGCCATGGTGCCTCAGGCAGCAGTTCAAAACTTTCCTCTTTTTCCCTGTAAAATTTAGATTCAGGTCAGCTGGACCCTTCCCTCTGTCCGTGCCAAGTTGGATGAAGTGACTTGGCTGCAGGAGCTGAATAAAATCCAAGGGGATGGGAATCTCAAAGTGACCAACCTGAAATGTCATGAAGTTTCAATGGCTGCTCTGAAAATGTTGGGGGAGCAAAAAGCTCTGATAACAACCCTGGGGTGACCCTCTGCCTTGACATGTTTCTGTGCACAAGGGGAGTCCTTCTGCATAAGAGAGATGGTAGCTAAGAGATGTCTGTAGTTACAGTCTGTGTTGCTGCAGGTGAAGAGCACGGGCGGTGCTTCACTATTGAGTACATCATGCCCATGAACATCCAGCTGACGTCTGAGTCCACGGTCAATGTCCTGAGTAAGTGGTTCAGTGGGGTCTTACCTGTTGCATCCCGCAAAGGGTCACTAGGGATCCCCTCAAGAAATCCTCTGTGTCCTTGCTGAAGGAGCTCCTACTTCCTTGGCAGTGCTACCATGCAAGGATGCAACTAAAGGTTTTACTGCATGAATCACCCAATATGCTCCTAAACTTTGGGAACATCGCTTTCTAATGGGAGGATGCTCAGAGAAGCTCTAAGCCGTACAATTTCCTGTCACTGGCTATTCAGGACTGGTGTTTATGGAAGTGTTTGGCTTTATAAGTCTCCTCTGTAATTTGCAGCTGTACTTATTCTGCATCAGTCAATTTCACACATTACACAGTTGGATGAATTAAGGATGGGGTGTCATGGCTCTCAAAATGAATTCTGTGGTCATTTCTTATTTAGTAGATAAAAGTGTTCAGCAAACACTTTTACAGCACAGCTGGAGAAGAATGCAGGTTCTAATGGCTTTTTCCTATGTAACGCTTCACACAGACCCTCAGAAATGCCAACATTAGCAGCCATTCCTGCAGCAGCCAGAGTCAGCTCTTTACTCAGCCCATCAGCAAAGAGGGGAAGCCCTGCCAGGGGCCAGGGAGCAGTGCAGGGGCACTCACATTAGCCAGGAGCAAGGAAGGATGCAGTGTGGTCCGAGAGCAGGAGGGCTGGAGCCACCTCTCCAGCCAAGCCTGTTTCTCACAATGTGGGGAGGATTGACCCATTCTCCCTTTGCTCTGCTCCTCTCCTGCCAGAGATGATCCGCTCTGCCACCCCCTTCCCTCTGGTCAGCCTCTTCTTCATGTTCATCGGCTTCATCCTGAGCAACATCGGCCACATTCGGCCTCACAGGACCATCCTTGCCTTCGTCTCAGGGATATTCTTCATCCTGTCGGGTGAGTTTTTCTGTCTAGGTTTAATCCTGAAAACCCTTGAGCATGGAGCATGTTTGCTTTCATAGGTGCTAGTACTCTCCTAACGTACTGTGGTGGCTCCTCATCGGAGTCACCACCCACAGGGGCTTCTGGCTCAGCCCCACAGCTTGGTTGGGCTTTGCAGGGTTGACAACTGCCCGACTCAAAATCCATTTGTGGCAGTGGTGAGGAGATGTGGGGAAAAGCACCCACCACCAGTGCAGGAATAGGTGCTGAGGGAGAGGAGGCCTCTCATGGCACAATAGTCTCACATCAGGAGAGGTCTGAAACTTCTCCAGGAGTTTCACACTTTCACGCGCAAGTCGGGTCTTAAAGGAAGGTGCTTCTTCAGCAGCTTCATCCCTGAAGCATTTCCCACTGTTCTTCTCCTTGGTTTCTCCCCAGGTCTGTCCTTGGTGGTGGGGCTGGTCCTCTACATATCCAGCATCAATGATGAGATGCTGAACAGGACCAAGGACTCGGACACATTCTTCAATTACAAATACGGATGGTCGTTCGCCTTCTCTGCCATCTCATTCCTTCTCACAGAGGTATGTAGCACACCTCGCATCCCTATAATGAGTATATCCTGTTCTTAGGACAAGGGGGCATTGAGACTGTTAGCAAAAAGAGGAGTCAGGCAGGATTTAAGGATAGGATGTGCAGGCAGAACGGTAATCCATAGTAGTATTATATATATACATATTATTATTAGATATATTATTATAAATATAAAGTACTATATGTATGTGTATATATATATTTATATAGATGAGAGATACATGTATATATATACATGTATATATATAGGTGCATGTGTGTATATATATATAAGTGGGAGACATATAGCAGGGTCAGACATATATATATATATATATAGGTGGGAGACATATAGCAGGGTCAGACTCCAAACCTGGAGCACTGATGGGATGTTTGATCACCATTTAATGCCAAGTATGAAATGCAGAGGAGGAGGAGATGTGGTTGTGTGGATCTGAAGCACAGGGCAGTGAAGAAAATGCTTATAGGATCCCCTGTGCACTGTCAGCAGGGCAAAAAAGAACAGCTTGTATTCATGTCCTGTTTTGGTGGTGGCGAAGAAGGCAGCGGTGAGCATCAGGCCATGTCTGTCTGTCACTGCAGAGTGCCGGGGTGATGTCTGTTTACCTCTTCATGAAGCGATACATGGCCGAGGACATCTACAGACCTCATCCGAGCTTCTACCGTCCCCGTCTGAGCAACTGCTCCGACTACTCGGGGCAGTTCTTGCACCCGGACGCATGGGCGCGGGGTCGGAGCCCTTCGGATATCTCCAGCGAGGCCTCCCTGCAGATGAACAGTAGCTACCCTGCTCTGCTCAAGTGCCCCGACTATGACCAGATGTCCTCGTCCCCGTGCTGAGCCCCACCAGCCCTGTGCCCGCTCCCACCCAAGCGCCAATGGTCGCTGACTCTGTTTGTCATTGGTTTTTAGGCCACTCTTTCAGAGCGGTTCTCTATTTATAGGAGTGTAAATATAACCGGGGAGATTGGTTATATAACCAACCATGAAACACGGAGAATTGGGATATTTTCCTTTGGTTTTGTGGCTTTTTTTTTTTTTTTTTTCATTGTAATTCTTCCCTGCGTAACTAAAATCTTTCCAAAGTCCTTTTCCTTCAGCTCATCCTGCTGAGCAAACAGCAGTTCTGCCTGCAGGGTAAATCCAGGGCTGGACTCAAGCAGGAAAAGGAAATAGAGTAGAACTAAAGGGGCGGGGGGGGGAAGGTGTATTTTTTGGTTTAGGTAGGCTGCAGAAGTTTGTGCATTTTGTTTATTCTAGATTCAGTGGCCTTAGTGCTAGCAGGCATCAAAGATTGGGTAAATCTCCAAGAAATAGCCATCATTAGAAAAATATAGATTTTTGTATTGGTTCAGTATTCACTGATTAAATCTCTCATTGCCAGACACCACTTTTAACCAGGCTGTAATGGAAAGAGCCATCCTTCTCAACTATACCTCAGCAGGCTTAGACAGAAGCAGGCTGTTGTTTCTCTATGGCCACCTGCAACCTGTTGCTTAAATATCCCATGTTAGACTGTAGGCACTACAGCCCTGCGATATTGAGGCTCCTGGGGTGGCTCAGGCACCCACATTTCTTCCACTATCCCGTAGTCTGGAGGTCTGAAGAGCGCCTAGGAAAATTTCAGTGCAGCATCAAGTGGAGATCTATCAAAAACCTTCCCATAAGAAACATCAGCAGAGGACTTGGGAGAAATTACAGCCAGAAGTGCTAGTTATTTCAATGAAAAAGATCCCAAACCAGTGTAAAGTGATGTAGCTGCAATTAATGAGACCAGTAGTGCAAAGCAGGTGGCTTATATTTGGCAAGAAAATTGCATTTTAGCTGCTTTTTTTGTCCGTGTATAAACCTTATTTTCAGGTTTTAAGTTGTAAAATCCATATGATGCCTTGGCATTTTGGTGTTAGACAGCTGGCAGAGTGAGAGCATCACTGATTGAAAATGAAGGGCAGGAAGGGAAAAGGCTGGGTTCCCTTGTGTGCTCCTGTGCAAGCCATGAGCTTGTCACCTGCAGGAGAAAGAGCTTTGTCCAAACTTCATTTCTATTCGTGTTATTTTAAGCATTTCTGCAGAAGAAAACCCTCCTTTGGGGATTCTTGGTATATTTGAGCTTGTTTTGTCTTATTGTAATTAAAACAAATAGAATATACACACTTTTAACTTCATTTGTAGCATACTGTGTAATGAGCACTGCACCTCTTTGTTAATATTTAATGTTTCATATTTAAGATTTATAAGCTACTCCAAAGGAGGGTCCAAGCCCTGGCACAGCCCCACTGTTTGCATCGACTCTGACAGCCATCCCATGGGACCTCACTGCAGGCATGTATCCAGCCAACTCTTTAACAGGATTATTTCCCCTCCAGTTCCTTCAGATAAACAAGTAATGTGTATGTAGTGTCACTGACTCCTAATTTGCTTGGTTTAAATAACAGGGCATCTTTTTGTAGACCCAGTTGTATTTACCCTTAGTTTTCCTATTACATTCAAGCATCTGTGTTCTCATTCTAAAACCCAGTTTGTAAGTGCCTACAAATGAGACAGGTTCGCTGTTGGGAAGGTTCAAGCAGTAAAGCAGAGCCCAGGCCCACCATCCAGCAACAAAGCTCATTGATACTCATCTATTTGTGCCAGCCAGATTAATCATGAGTTTTCCACTGGGATCTCTAAGTTTGGTATGAATTCGGTTCCAAGAAAGCCCTAGAGTTCACAAGTGATGATCTTGCATTTCCCAGAGCCCAATGTAGTTTGTTGAGCTTGATGTTAGCGGTTTCTGGTGGCTCAGGAAAAATTGCTTTTACATTCTTCATAAGTACAGGACTGTCAAAAGAAATCCATCAAAATAAGCATTTGCTGTTCATTCAGTAAATGCTGGTTTGTGGCAGGAAAATGTGGTGCTTTATCAAGCACAGGCAACTGTGGTGTTGCTGTCTCTCTAACAGTGCCTGGCATGGCAGCAGCTCTCAGCATGGATGGTTATGGGCCTTTAATTGCAAGTATCACACCTTCATTGACTGTGGAGAAACTTCTCCAGAGCCTCTGAAGCATGGAGATGTGAGCGTGGTGTGGGTGAGGTAGTGGGGTGAGCTGCAGAGCCCAGCCACACTGTGAGGTCCTTCTTCCCTGAGCATCACTAAGTGGCTGATGTTCTCCACAGCAATAAATGCTCAGTAAATAAATGAGTACCCCCTTAGGCCACCTACTCATTATTTAAACACTTCTTGTAGTCATCTGCTGTGGTTTCACACAGGTTGTGTGAAACCTTCTCCCCTTGAATAACCTCCCTGTTGCCTCCTTTGGCCTGTCTCCCACCCCTGTTTCAGGGCTGGCTTCCTGCTATGCTCTTTCTGAGCCTGTTGCTTGGATTGCACTAAATAAAAAGTAGAGTTTGAGGATAAACTAGCTATTAAATTAGAGTCCTTAAATTCACCCAACGGGCCGAGTCAAGCTGCTCATGGACCCGTAGGAAGGTAATTGCTCATCTGACACTTCCCAGAAAATTGTTTATGCTTAAAAGCAAAATCTTCTTGTTTTGCATGAATGACTAATTGGTGCCAGACTCTGTGCATGTGGCTGTGCCTGCTTGAGCCATAGCGTGAGAGCAAATTACTGGGATTAAGGGTTAAACGAAAACCTGGTGCTGCCTGAGCCATGCACAGTTCACCGCTCAGGATTGCAGCGGGCTGAAGCTTTTTCTGTCCCTGCTGTCAGCCTCCCACCCAGCACAAGCATCCATCCTGCAGCCCAGGCGCCATATGGATTTCATGGCACCAGGAGAGATGGATGGTAACTGAAGAAGCTGCACATGGGAGGTGAGTGAGCCACCAGTCCGCACTGGTTGGGAAGAGACCTTGGGAATCACTTGGGAGCCAGCCCCCCCCAGTGTGGTTGGGGCTTTTTAGATTGAATTATCTTTCTGTAATCCCAGGGAGGCATCCTGTGGTCTGTAAGACTCAGGATAGGAAATCTCCTCTCTTCCAGCATCTCCCCCCCCATCCCCAGGATGTGCTTTCCTTATTGCACCTTACACCTTGTAATTCCCATGGTCCCAGGTGTGATGGGACCCTGGTGGGAATAGGCTCAATTGCTCATTAGTTAGGATTGTTCTGAAACCCTTAATTGAATCATGGGGTATGGATGCATTAGATTCATTAGAGACCGACCAGGAGCAGTAATTAAGTAGCTAGGAATAATAAGGCTGTACTGGGTCATGTTCTCCCTCAGTTGCTGCTGGAGCAGCTTGTGGCTCCAGAGTCCTTTCTTGCACTAGGAAAAAAGTATCACTTTATGTATATAAATCATATATATACACATATATATATAAAAATCTTATTCTCTAAAGTGATGCAGAAGAGCTTTGCTGAGCTGGTTTGGCTGCTGGTGAAGCTGCTGCTGTGGTGAGTTGAGGTTTGGGCAGATGTTCAGGCAACCTGGTTCTGCTCTTTCCCAGGAGGATGACATGGAGCACAGAAGGGCAGGGGGAGAGCACATCCCTACAGCTGGGAATGCACCATTTGAAGCTTACTGTTGCTTCTCATGGACGCAGGACTGAGGACCTGTGCCCTTTCATTAGCTTTGAGCAGGCAAGACTTGAATGTATTTTTTAAGGATGGGTTTCAGCCACGTATCACTGTGGTAGTGTAAAGAACTGACTCAGGAACAGTGTGTGCAGTTTGGGGATTTCTAGTACACAGTGCTCTGCTTGCAAGTCCTCGTGCTGCATTATTAATACTATTTGTCAGGGTTATGTATTCATTTTCCCAAATGTGAGTGAGACCCATGGGCTATTCAAGGTGTGCTAAGAAATTAAACAGCCTTATTCCTCCCTGCTGGTAGCTTGTTAGCTGTGCAGAACTGGCATGCCCATGGTGGGGATGCTGTGTGAGAAGGCAAAATATTCACCCAAGTAAATACTCCTCCACTAATGAGAAGTAGCTGAGAGATATTTATTTTCTTCTTGTTCCTTCCTTATGAGATTTATTTACTTACTTCCAATTTTTTTTCCCCACCACAAAAGGCCATATTCAAACCTAGCTAGAAAAACCAGCATTTTCCCTCCTCACTTTTCATGCCCAATTTTAGAGCCTTTGGAGGGGTCCCCCCCACCCTGCTGCAGCATCCCTTGCTGCATGGGCCAGGTTGTTTTGCCGGCTCTTTCTCCCTAAGAACCACGTTATGTCTTTAACTTTTCCCTGCAAATAGACTGCACCATGGCTGTCCCACACACGTTAAAGCTGTGGCTCCCTGCATGGGGAGCAGGGTGTTGACAGCACCCCGGGTTGTGCCACCCCACATGCCCTGCCATGGTGAAGGTCCTCGGCTGACCTGTCCTCCATGCACCGCAGGGTTTCTGTCTGTCATTGCTATGTAGATATCAAATTGCTGTTCCCATGGATACAGAAGATTACAGATAGGGAAGAGCTGCCTCTTTGCTTTATCTTCATGTACCTTGGATGTTGGCTTGTGGCGGTAATAATGAGTAAGTGATGGCTGCAGCAATTACCCTATGTATCTTTAATTGCAAACCAGACCCCCAGATGTAACACTTAAGGAAAGGGGAGGTGGCTCTGGATAGTGTGGGACTGCAAAATGTGGCTGCAAAATGGAGATTAGCAAAATATGTGCCCAGGACATCACACTGATTTTGGTTATGGGCACTGCGATGCTGAATACACTGATACGTTGTGCCCCCATGTGCTGGTGAGGCATGAAGGGCTTGTAGCCAGTCAGTTACACTGGCTTGTGTCACAAATGATTCTAATGGAAACAGAGATGGATGAAGAAGAGGTGACACTGTCAGCATTCCTGTGTTGTAGCCTGGTGCCCATCACCGCAGCAGCTGTGGTAAGTGTGTAGCATCACTGCGCCAACATCCCTCCTGTTTTCACATCTCTTCACCGCTGAGTCTGGTCAGTTCAGTCTTCCAGTAAACTTTGTAGGGGAAAGATTATTTATTATGATTATTATTACAATTTACAACCCAGAAAAACAGTATTTCAACCAAAAGTTTAGTCCGAGTCCAGTGTGTTTGCAGAATTCTATCCCAAAGGCTGTGTTTGAGGAATACATTGGCTCTAACTGGATGCTTTCAAGCTCTGAGCAGTTTGTACCATGGTTTTCTTCAGGCTGTGTCTGGCATTTTTAACCAAACTACCTCAGAAATTCCTAACCCTCCCTCCATTTCCAGTGATGCAGCTCAGTTTTCTCACAGGGCTGAGTGAGCCAGTGCATTTGGGTTCCATTTAAACTGCTCATTTTGGAACAAGGTCCCTGTCACCACAAGTCCAAGCTACCACCCAGCACCTGTAAATGTGCATGTAGACAAATCAGACCTGAGATTCAGCTCTCCGTTGCTAATCAACAAAGTGTGTAGGCAGATGTTGAAATCTCTTCGACTCCAGCAGGATCCAAAGCAGAGCCAAAATAAGGGGAAGTGAAGCTCTGCTGAACCAGATCTGTCTTTCTGGGCATGTTTGAAAGTACCTGGTAGCGGGCCTCTGTGATGAAGGAGCTGGAAGGCACAAAAGAGGAGATGGTAAAGAGACATAAGCATACATTTCTTATTTTCCTATAGTGATAACACCTTTAATGAGGTGCATGTTCATGAAAATCTAACCCCGAGGTTCTCACCTCTGCCTGGCACCTTGACACACACCAGCTTCCTGCTGCAGCTTCAGGGGGAAAGCTGCTGAGAACATTGAAAGGTGTTATTTAATTAATAACAGGTAATTTGAGTAAGTACTGAAATGTCACTCAGCAGCTCTGGAGGTGATTTCATCTCTGTGGGGATGTTTCTGAAGCCAGGGGACACTGCTGGTGTCACGCACACGACAAAGAGCAGCGGTGTCTAAAGTCTCAGCGTGCTGTCATGTCAGCGCAGGTCAGACCCTGCTCATTT
The DNA here is from genome assembly GCA_024733675.1 of Psilopsiagon aymara. NCBI lineage: Eukaryota > Metazoa > Chordata > Aves > Psittaciformes > Psittacidae > Psilopsiagon > Psilopsiagon aymara. The sequence goes on along the minus strand of JANRGW010036777.1, from coordinate 26,473 downwards.
CTCTATATTTAATAAGTAAATCTATGGTATGTAGATTTAGCATAACTGAGTGCTGTGTGGGCCTTAATGCTGGTTTAATCTGTCTCCAGCTCAGCTCATCAAAGGCTGCTGAAGCGAGGGGATAAGTGAGGCATCCCTGGCAATTACCAAGGCTGCTAGTGCCCAGCCAACATCTTTCATGGAAATAATACATCTTTTAAAGCTGCCTTGCTTCATACTAGACAAGTTCAAATATCTGAGTAAAAGCTCTTATTCACCCTTGAAAACCGAACTGTGATTTATTTTAGCAGGAATTACAGGATCTGTTTCTTGAGAGAGCATTCCCATTTCCTGCTGTGCTTAATGAACTTTGGAATGATCCATGTTTGTCCAGGACAATGGAATTATATATTATTTAGTATTATTATTCATAATTTAGATAAACAGAGATGGTCTCTCTAGTGCAGAATATGTACATCTAAAACCCCCATCAAATTATTTATTTCCATATAAATTATGTACTGCCAAAACTGTTCTACTGATCTGAAGGTGAAAGGCTTCATCACGGAAATGTAGCGGCTCCCCATCACTTCAATCAGAATGTGACTATTTACAGAAAAAAGCATTGTGGATTTCTTATTGATCTGCTTCAGCAACTCTGTTTAACTTAGAACAGCTGAAATAAATGGAATCAAAAGAGAAACCTACTATTGGTTTATCATCCCATGAAAAGTAGGTCATATCCCCAACTGAGCTGTGTTTTATTCATGTAAATTCATTTTTGCAATTAAAAATGCAACAAAAACCATGTTCATGTCAACAGAGCTGTGTCTGGTGAAACTGGGTTAGGGCTGATGCCTGGCTGTGGACAGGCAGGTCCTTTGCTCCTCTTCCGTGGGCACAGAGCCCCAGGCCACTGGTCTGGGAGCAGGAAAGCAGAGTGAAGCCAGAGAGGAGTGAAACAAAATGTTTAGAGCTCTCCAGATTGAGCTCCATATAGGAATAATTATGGATGCTATTTTAAGAGTTATTTAATAACGTTAAACCAATGACAGCCTGAGATTATAACGCTGCCACCTCCACACTCCTGGGGGCTTTTACTTTCCTGCCCCCTGCCATCAGCTCTTGTATATCTGCATTTTCCCAAGCCTGTGCTACCAATTATCCTTCTCCAAAGGCTCTGGAGCAAGGTGGGAATCATTTCGACAAGGGGAGGTGTTGAAGTACAATGGCAAAGCCATCAGCTGCTCTCCTGGTGCTATCTAAAGCATGTGTGAATGTGTTGATCAGCAATATCCAGTTTCATCTGGATTCTGAGGGGTAAATCAGAGCAGCTTCTGATGGGGCTGAGAGGTACTACCCTGCGCGGTGACCCACTGCTTGTGTGTGACTGCAGCCTGAGGCTATCTCAGTTTGGCTGTCTCAGTTTCCCTATTTATAAAAGAGAAACTGTATTCTTGATTGGCATGTTGGTACTTTGGGAACTTTGGAGGAAAGGAGTTGCCTTTAGTATGCATACAGATCATTAATAATGTGTTTTTCTGGAGGTTTAATGTTTGGTTCACACTGCATGGTGATGAGCATTGAGCTCCTCTTCGCAGGATGCTCCCTCCCCACTGCGGGACTGTGTGTTACCACTGCAACAGAAACTGGAGCTGCTTATAGAAACTGCTGCTAAGAGGGATGTCAGGGCTGCCTTAGGGACCAGCACTGCCAAAACTGAAGAGTCTGAAGTAGAGACAGAAGGAAAAAAAAGAGAGCTAGAAAAAATTGGGGTTTCTACTGCATTTTCCTATTTTTCTGGTGCTTCATTTGTAATAAGCGGGGGAAAAAGTGGGATTAGGTCCAGCTGACCTTTGTTTAAGAAGGAAGGTTGGAAGGTGATGCTTAAGCTCCTGAAGAGGGGTGTGCAAGGACGGTTTCACAGCACCAAACCCAGCCCGAGCTGCACCAAAGGTGGGATCTGACGAGTGCCTCCCCTATAGGCAACAAGTGGGTCATTAATGGGTGGGAAGAAACTCCATTTCCTTTCTTCAACCAGGTCTGTCCTTATTCCAGGTCATGCCATTCATCTGGGATGTTCAGTTGGTTATTTCTCTTTGTGTTACGGGTAGAATTATCCTTTCCATGCACAGCATCGTTTTCCAAAGGACTGTCTTCCTGCTCCATGCTGGTGCTTCACAGGAAACAAGAGGTTAGGAAGATTAAAATGCAATTTAAAGTACTGTGAAAATAGATTTGGCAACCTGTCCTATTTGCTTGAAGGTCTTTGGGTTTTGTTTGGTTGGGTTCTTAAGATGTCAGGAAAGATGCTTGAAAATAAACCAGGTTTTGTCTAGCTCAGAATAACAATTAAAACTTGGAATGGTCAGGGCCTGTTTAGGCAAATCAATTAAAAGATTGGCACATAAATGATGCACATCTTTGTCTTTCACTGTCCTAGTCAGGCTGAGAGACCTTCAGACTGGGATGTTTGAAGGTGAAGCCATTAATCCAACTCATGTTCCATCAGCTGACCCGACAACTGCCTTCTATGACCTTTTGGCTGGTCTCTAATATGTGGCATTGTGGGCTTCTCACTGAGGTTTTCCCACCACCTGCTCTCCCAGCCTATTTCATTTAAAGCAATTTCATTCTGCATCTCCAAATTCTTCTTCAGGAGTTCGAAGGAGCAGGCACATCTCTCTGCCTGCTCATAGTACTAGTATATGTTCAAGGGCATCCTCACATCCCACCCTAGGGGCAATGACTTTCCAACAGTGAGCTAACCCACAGGAAGGGTGGAAGGTACGAAACCCTTAGGAAGTTTGGTCCCTATTTCATACTCCCAAAGTAACAATTTTCACAATTCATAATGAAATTGAGGCAAAGCACCACCTATTTAAAACACCAGAGACCACAAGTCACAACACAGAAGATGCTGGGCACAAGAGGACTCTTCAAAGGGGGGTCTTCATAGAAGGCCTGCAGGTCTGGAGGAGGCTGAAAGAGCTCAGGATTCAACCAAAACTTGCAACTGTTAAAGAGAAGCTCCTGGTCCCAGCTTTGGCACTGCAGCAGTGCTGGCATTGAGGCTCTTGGGCTGCTCACCATGTCCTGGGCACAGAGTGAGGCTTGGCAGCAGGCTTGGGAAGATCAGCGGCTTCTGCGGCATCCCAGCTGCAGCACTCGTTGCGTCAAATATTCATGATCCAAATGGAAGCAGAGAGCTCCCCAGCCCATGGAGCGCCTCGGCAGCAGGTCACACTCCTGACAGCCAGCATCAGATCTAGGCCAGCTCAAGTGCTCGTCTGGAGGGACGCGAGGGATCTTCAATAACAAGGCTGAGGGAAGCCACATGGATTGAAATACTTTAGACAGGAGGGTTCCCCAGTAACTCCAGCAAGGAGATCAGTCCCGCAGGGGTGGCTCTGGGTGTGCTCACATCCGCAGCTGCAGCAGCTCAGCAGCTCCAAATGGTGATGGGTAGCGCTCACTGAGTCATCTGTAGAGGGGTTATCGTGGTGCTGTGTGACAGCGCCTGGCATCGCTGATCAGCCACTGGGGCCTCTCTCCCCTAACATCACAAAGGATTTCTTTCTCCATACAGGTTCTGTGCAAGGGCTACAGCAAACACTGGGATAAAACCAGCCTTTCCTCTGGTTTCAGGGCACACAGTATCCTGCCTTGCCCTGCCCAATGCATCTCACTGCCTGTGGGCTCGCCAGCAGCTGTGGACAAAGCAGGGTTTCAGCATGACCCTGTGCTCCCTGCCCAGCTTATGCTGGTTTTCAACACCAAAAATTCATTACATTTGTTTTTTCCCTCTCAAACTGCATCACGGTACCTGGATGCCAAGTGCCCAACTCAGAGGTGGCACGAGAGGGGAAAAGCTCATCACCAGGCAGCAGCCTGAGCGAGCTTGGCACTGGTGTGAATGACATTTCCAGCTCCAGTGCTTGCGTTTGGTCCAGGCAGGGACTGAGAATAACAAAATGTATTAAATAGCAGCCACAGGAGAATCCCCACCCATTCATGAAAAATACAACAGGTTGTAAAGTTCATTGTTAATCCCAGAGCCTGAAAAGCTGAGAACCAGAGGATCTAAAATGTGGGTTTCTGAACACTTTCATCTGTTCTTTGGGTTTGGGAGGGGGGTGGGTTTTGTTTGGTTTGGGTTGGTTTGGGTTTTTTCTTGTTGGGCGAATAATTTTGGGGGAGAAGGGGAGTGGTTTGGGGGTTTCGAGTTAAAAATCTTGCGGAACGAGGGTGTGCAGCGGTCTCCGCCCTGAACCGCTCATCCTCGGGATGCCGAAATGCGGTCACAGCGGCTCCCTCACCTTCCCCCCTTCCCCGGGAGGAAGGGGCTCCCCGGGGTCCGGCCCCGCCGCTGGCTGCGCACGCCCTCTGCTGCTCCTCTGCAGGAACAGCAGCCTGGGAAGGCCGAAATCCCGGGAGCCGCGTTTTCCGTGCGCAGCGATGCTGTGAAGGCGCCTCAGTGACACCGAGCCCCGCGGTCAGCTCCTGCGACCTGAGGCTATAGAAAAGCAGCTGAAACTCCCCCTGGAGAGGAGCGATGCTCCTCTAGAAAGCACCTACAGGACAGCGGCAATGCTGTCCTCTACAAATTGCGCTGCTTCTGCACAAAGCGTTTTCATTTTCCAATGAGTAAAAGCGGAGCTCAGAGTCCTCGTTCCGATGTAGCTCCCATAAACTATTGGGATTTTGTCAGAGCAAAAATGTGATTAATATTAAGAAAAATCAGCGAAGGCCAGGGTAGGCTCAGCTAAAAAAGTACATGTGGAAAATGCTGTTTGAGAGCAGAAAGGAATTAACATAACTGAGAATGCAAAGTCCGAGTGAAGGTTGGACCACTGATGGCGCCGGCATGATCCTCACCTGTAGGATCTCAAGGCCAGGTTGGATGGGGCTTGGAGCAAGCTGCTGTAGTGGAAGGTGTCCCTGCCCATAGCAGGGGTTGGGACTGGATGAGCTTTAAGGTCTCTTCCAACCTCTGAGCAGACAAAGCCAAACAAGAGTGTGGAAAAAGGAAGCAGAAAGTGTAGACGAAAAGGAGCCATTCAAACCAGCACAGAGGAGCAGGAGGGAAGGGAGAGCACCATTGCTGTGCTGGCAGGGCCAGAAAAGAGGAATCAAAACTTTCTGGAAAGCAGCAGCAAAACCATAGCAGCAAATACCCAGGTAAACCTTTCCTGCAAGGATAACCCCAGGTAAACCTTTCCTGCAAGCCTGATAACCCACTGCATGTGTCATCTCAGCAACTTCCCTTCTGTCCCACACACCACGGAGGGTATCTTGGGGCTGAATAATGGATTTTGTATTGTGCTTTCCACCCCTTGGGGGCTCTGAGTACCAAGTCTGGCAGTAAACCCAGGCTGACACACTGGTGTCAGGCTCCAGTTGCCAGATGCTGTCAGATGCAATTCCTGAAGGCTTCAGTGTACCTGGAATGTCTGCTCTTCAGAAATGCTGCTTTTGTGACATGCAGGAAGAAGTTATCATGCTCCTGCCTTTGCTTACACATTGAGGGTACTTAATGTTTACACTGTTGGATATGGGAAAGCAGAATGGGAGCAAATGCCCCAAAGGTGAAAGAGCTTGCCATGAGGAATATCCTGCCATTCTCTGGGTCCATAGCTCCAGGACAAGCACTCTATCATCTAGTAATGGAGCAATTTTTAATCTGGCAAAAGAGATGTGTCAATAAACACCTCTTTGGTGTGATTTCTGACAGCTGAAATTTGATTTGCATGGCCTCTGCAACTACCTCGGGGATACAGCTACCCATCACACATGGATTTTTGCTGATAAGAATTGAATGTCTCGATGTGGACAGAATTGACCCCTCAGTAAATACTGCCCTAAGAAAAGCTGCCTTGCATCAGCCAGGCTGCAAAGCTGGGCAGCTAAAGGTGAGTTCCTCCTGTTGAACACGGACAGCCTGGGACAGGGGGAATGAAGGGAATGACCTGATTCAGTTACCTGACAAAGGCTGGAGGAGGGAAGATGGGACAGAAAATGTCTATCATCTTCAAGGGCAGATGAGTGCATCCTCCCACATCTGCCAGCAGCTCACTGAGAGGAGGGAGCTCAAACTATTCCTTAGAAGCTGAGGCTGTGTGAGGCCAAGAATCCCCCTGGGGTTTCCTGTTATTATTTTGAAAAGAAAACAAATGAAAATGGTTTCTGTTATTAAAAGAGCCTATCTCAGGAAGCTAAAGACCTCTTCAATATCTGCTTGCATTATTCAAGAGAATGAATCATTAAATGCTCTTTGAGATGCGGTCATAGGTATCAGGATAAATCAATCTCCAGGAAAGAGAAGCAACAGTTGAGGCTCTTATTTGTAACTCATCTTCAGAGCAATTCTGAGGTGTATAGGCTCCTGGTGCAGGAGAGCACCCAGTTCCCTTAATATTAATAACCCCTGTGCAGCACACAGATCTTGGGCTATGGAGAAAGCTGCTCTTTCCTGTACAGAGACCATCAAGAGTCATAGCACTCGCTTTTTGTAATGGTGCTAAAGGAAGAAAAACCAAGCATCAAGTCTCAGCAATAAAATACATTAGCATGACAGATGGCTTGCAGAGAACGAAAAACCATCTCGGGTTTTAAGATTTGTGCTGGCTGTGCCTCAGAAAGGAACTATTCCAATTAGCAGTTGTACACAGTAATAGAAAAGCATAGAGAGTGTCAACCCAATTTGCTGCCACTGTTGAGCTGTCATTGTTCTTGATTTTTCTCATTTATCCCTTCAGTCGCAAGTCTGGGGACAGAGAAAATGCCACTTTGGGTTTTGCCTTCCTGAGGAGGCACATGGAGCTGTGTGGAGCAGCTCTCCAGGCTGCAGCTCATGTCCCAGTGGCAAATGTAGCGCAGCTTCCCTGGGTACCTGAGGTAATTCCTGCCTGGTTAAGCAAGTCCATCATGAAGCAAACATTGTGATCCACCAATATGGCTAAAGGCAACTGAGTTTCTAGCCATGCAGCCATGTGCAGTTGTCATTTTGCATTGCCATAATGCAAACCCAGCCTGGGCTTTCTCTGGAAGGAAATTACTATCACCATGAAAGGTACCTGGGGGAAATGCCTCTCGTGCTAGAAGCCACAGCGCTGGCACCCATCATTTATCTGTCTCCTCCTGTTTGTAAATTAGCCTTGAAGTGCAAGTGCTTTTTCTGCTTTCCATACCTATCTGCTGGGCTGCCCATCCCCAGGCTCCTGTGCTGGGAGTGTGGGAGCCAAAAATGAGCCCTTAATTGCAAACTCCTCTCCCTGATTCCTTAGCTACCAGGCCTGCCCAAAGGAAAATAGGAATGTATTCTTCCGTGGAAGTTATATCCATTCAGGAACAGAAGGTGGCAGACGAGGTTGCTCTGAGTGCCTGGCACAAGTAGCAGTGCTATTACTCAGAAGTTTAAATGCATTTAATTTCTCGGTGAAGGCATGGCAGTGGCTCATCCACCCTCAGCCCTGCAGTGAGGGATGAGATCTTGGGTTTATGAGGGCTTGGCACGGGATCTGTTATGGCACTGCTGGGAAAACTGCACTTTACCCACAGATGGGCTTGCTAAGCTTGGAAACAGCCCTGTGTTTGTTAAAGGCTGTGAATTTCTATTGTAATATATACATATAGATATACACATAGTCTGTTTGTTAGCTTTTAGTGTTTAAGCTACAGGCATAGCAAAGAACTGGGAAAATAGGATATAATAAACCCTTTCAATTTAAGATATATTTCTCAGTGATTGGTGTTTTTTTGTAAGATGCTCATATAGCCAGTACCTAATACACATGTGAGAACAGAGTGATGGAACCAATCCTGACACAGACCATGCAAGAAACAGCATTCCAATGCAGGGAGAAGGAAACTACTTTTTGGGGTTTTAGGGGTTTTTGCAATGCATGTGCTCAGAACAGCAATTTTTCCCAGTGCAGAAGAGAAGATACCACTTCCCTATGGAGAGCTTTGTCCCCGTAGGTTGCTGCAGGCTCTGCCCAGGGCATCCGCAGCAGTGGGTCTCATTAGTGAGGAGAAGGCAAAGCAAAGGCAGCACAGGCAGGTGCCTCAGCCTGCTGCTGGGAGCTCTGAGCTTATCCCTGCTCTGGGCTGGCCTCACCTCTTCTGCTCCCCCCGGGTTGCTGCCTGCTTGCCATGGGCTGCTGAGTTTGCTCGCAGGCTCCAGTGGGTTTTGGCCCCTTTAATGTGTGCTGGGGAGGTGGGAGGCGGTGGGGCTATAACAGGTTTGCAGTGCTCAATGAGGCACCTGGGAAGGGTTTCTGCTCTGGTCAGGTAGAGCTGCAGCAGCCCAGCCTTGCTGGGTGGAGGAGCTCAGGTAGGAGGTCTCTCTGCTTACCCATTGCTGTGTTATCCCAGTTTGAATCCTGATTTTCTTAGGTAGGCATCGTCTCTTGCTGTGCCCAGTGGTGCTGTAGAGCCTGTTAGGGCTGCAGGTTGAACTCCACAGAGCAGCTTGCTGCCTAGAAAATAGGAAGTTAAACTGAGATAGCAAACCCTGTATCCTGTGGTCTCAGTTGCTGCAAAGTCCAGGCTTGTTTGGGTAGCTGAGGACCTCTCTGTGTTGGACTGTGTTTTGGGTCCAATGGAAGGAAGAGGATTTCTTGATGTGGAGGACTCTATGTGAAATGAAAGCTTCTATCTGTCAGCTTTGAGAGTTGTTTTTAATGTTCCTGTCTTCATAAAATAAAAGCACTTCTGATACATATATATATGAGGGTGAAAATGGGAGGTGTGGATGAAAATCGAAGGTGTTGCCCCCTGAGCAGGAGAATGGGAGGGAGATGGTCCAGTGAAAATAATAATGGTCCTGCTGAGAAATACTTTGATTAAAAATACTAATGAGTTCCTCCAACCTTCAACTAGAGAGTACTGTTATCAGGTGGTAAACTCCTGAGGGGATAAACCGTGCTGCTAATTCCTCTATCCATCTTCCACTGCAGTAAAGCTTATGTTAAAGAGGGGGTTTTCAGTTTTCACCTAGTCATTAGGCTATAGTTAAATGTTTCTCATCACCCATTAATAGTAGCTTTAATGAGAAGAGATGGTAAAAAATTGATGTCCCAAGAAACTAATTCGCTAGCTTCAGCAAAGTCTCCTCAGACTTTGCATTGTGGAGGAAAGTAACAAGTGTTCCCTGCCCACGTTAGACCAGTTACTGGTAGTTTAAAACCTGCAGATGAAAGGTAGCTTTCCTACCCTGAATCTTTGGAAAACTGGTGGGCCATGATCCATCTAGAGATGAACAGCACAGCTAATATCCAAGTTATAAGGAACACCTTTAGCTGGGAATTGTTTTCAGCTGAGGTGCGTGGGTACCATCAAAATGAGCTGTATTGCATTAATGTTCTCTGAAAGATTCAAAAATGTTATGCAACAAAAAATTGGCAATTCACACCATTTCTTTAATAGACTTCCTAATGTATACTTTAAAATACAATAGAACAGCCTGGCTTGCAGAGTTTTCTTCTCGAGCTGTCTAGGCTTGCCATCAGGAGCAGCTTCAAAGCCAGTTTTCTTTTCATATGCTTGTCTGGTGTGCTTAACTGAGCATGGTTACTTTTTCCTAAATGAATAGATAATTTTGCCTTATAAATAAGTAGAACACCAGGATTTTTCATCTTTGATGCTATTGGGCTGAATCTCAGGATGGCTTAGTGTAGCGTGTGTTCATTATTGAAGGAAATTTGTTCTGTGGGTTTTTTTTTCCTTCTACTTGTATTTGTTTCCAAGCAATATATTTTTGCCATAATGCATTCAAATACACCTCAAACACTAATGAGGCAAGTAATGGCCCCTTTCCATTGAAGTTTGCCTAATATGCAAGTAATCCTTCACAGGTCTCTGTTTTAATAACGATGATGATGGAAATGTCTCGTTTTCTCTCCAGCCAAGTATTCTGGTTGGGTTTCAGTGTGTGACAGTCATTAGCTACACAGTGGCTGAACTCATTACAACAACTGCCAGGAAAAGGGCTCTTGCTTGGTGAGCAAGTTCTTGATGTGAAGCTGCTTTTCAGGCCACGTGTTGCTTTTGTCACATTTCCAAGGCCCTTGTTAAAAGGTTAGCTGCTAGAAAAGCCAGGCTGGTGGAAAGCTTTTAAGGCCATAATGAATGACTTCTAGTCAAAAGCTTGAAGCTTTGCCACCTCAATTTGGGCATATCTCTGAACTTTTCCCAGGAATAGAAGGGAGATGGAAGATGAGGCTTTGACTTGATGTGCCAAAGGAGTGCTGGCTGGGATGTGTTGACCTCCCCATCTCACCATGCACTGCCTTGTCCAGCTGCTGCCACCTTGACATTATTAGTAAAAGGTCCCTGGAGATGACGTTGCCTTTGGAGAAGTTGTCTGAGGGGTCAAGATGGAAAATCTGTAGCTTGAATGTTGCCCATGGAGTTCAGCATCACTGGTGGGATGGCTCCTCCCTGCAGTGGCCAGCTCAGAAACAAGGGTGGTCAGTTAAAAGGAGGATGAGTGCACTAATGAAAGCTTTATCTCCTGATTTTACAGTGGTTGTGCAGGACCTTTGCTAATGCCATGGCTTTCCTGGAGCCTTAAACCTTTCAAAGCTGCCATCGAGGAAGCAGCCACCTTTTGAAACACAGCCACACCAGAGGAAAAAATAGGTTTTGAAGATGTTAAGAGGCTCAGCAGCTTCAGAGTGAAACTGTGAGAGCTGCATGTCACCTATAAACCCATTTTCCTTAGATCACTGACTCTTTTCAGGATTGTCAGGCTGTTTTGTGCTTAAGCTTTATTCAGACCTTGCAATGAGAGATCCACGTGTCTGGGTGTAGCTGTGAACTTGAAGCAAAAGCTGTTTGTGCTGAGCTGGGCTGGCAATGGACACACAAACCTATTTCTGCAACCCTGCCCAGGGTTTGGTCTGGCAAGGGTTATAGTGAGTGGAGTTCCAGGCAGTGCTGGATTATTCATTGGCACAATCGAAGGAGAAGTAAATAACGTTGGCTGGAGGCTGCAAGTAAAGACACTGACAGCCTGAGCTGTTTGGGCTGCTTGAATTATGAATCAGGTCAGAGTCATTCTGCACTTTGTGTGCTTTGTGAAGGCAGCGATCCCGCTGGGATCAAGGTGTGTGGCTCTACTCTGCTCTGTGTAACACCCAGTCCCTTCCCCTACCTTGTGCAGGGATGGAAAACCGACAGGAAGAAAAGCAAGATGTGGGTATCCCTGCTCCATCAGGGAAATCAGGTCTGAATGTAAACAGCTACCCCAGGGAGGCAGGAATATGACCAAATCCTGGAAGCACAAATCACTGCAGCAAGTGCTTATATGTAAGCCCCATTGGGTAGAGACAGGAAACTCTACTACTTCCCAGTTCTGCTGCTGATTTGCAATGGAAGTGTGAGCCTCAAGAAGAGGCATGATTATGGGAGAAGCCCCAGAGCTGAGGGATCTGCACCAAGCCTCAGAAACTTCATACTCTTAGACCAGAAATCATCAGCAATCCTTTCTTCTTCCCAGAGCCATCAGTCTCTGGGTCAAGGGAGCTGCCATGCTTCTTGTTTCTCTTTCTTGTTTTCCATTAGTCACTGCTGCCTGACCATTATGGAAATCATCATGGTCCTGTTAGTACTGTGGATGTGCAGAACATGCATCACTGGGCTTGTGGAATTACCACAGGGATGAGCTGGCAAGTCACTAGCATGATTGAGCTGGTAGTCCAGCTCCAAAAATTGTTGCTGCTTCTTGAGCTGTCATATAAGAGATGGTCTGAATGTACTCATGGCAGAGATGCAACAATCCACCTACTTTCTCAGTATGCCGTACACATGGACCTGGTTAAGGGATGTTTCTGTATTTCCTTATATGAAACTTGCTTTGCCTTCCTGCTGGCTGATGTGGGTCTTATTCTGGTCTCATTTACACTGCTGTCAACTGGAAGTAACCCCTCTGAAGCCAGAATTTAAAATGAAGCTCCTTGCCACGTTTACATATTCTACTTCTTACAGCATAATTTGTCCTAGTTTAAGTACCAAATGCTTTGTAGGAATATCATTATAGAGCACAAGTTTTGTCAAATGCATTCTGCTCGTTTTGCTGGAGGTTGCTAGGCATAGTCTATTCCTTCTGAATCCTTTGTACCGATGAGTATATTTGCCCATGCTACAAGAAGAAATTAAAAATACAGCATGGAAGAAAATACAGTTTTGTCTCATGTTCCTGGAAAAACAAAAAAGACAGAGGAAGAGCTTTCTGTACCTGGAAAACTATCTCCAGTGGCTCTTTGGGATGCGGATATGGACAACCTGAGGGTAATTTGGAGACTCTCAGACTTCTTGCCCAATGGCACAGCAGTCAGTGCTGGTAATTGATTTCAACCCATCTGTGAGATGAACACCTGCTGTGCAATATGGCTCTGATAGGATTGTTTCTCCCTGCATAGCTGGAGCAAAATCTCCATCATTGACCACAAGATTGGGTACCTATTTGCTAAAACCTGAACTGCATCCCAGTGTGTTGCTACTATGCTACAACAGGTTCTGCTGCAGTATGGTTTGAGTACCTTGCCTTGACACTTAGGCATTTTTGTGGATTTTAATGGGCTTCTTTCTTTCAAAGCAAATTTAATTCCATTACTAAATAATGCATTTGGCCTCCAACCTGACTTGTGCTAATTACTCACATGCTGAATGGGTTTTAAATCTTGTTTGGAAATGCTATAGAGTTTATTGTCTTATTAAAAGCACCTAATGTGAGCTTTCCTTTTTCTTTAAGACTGCAATTGGTCTCTAGTGAAACTGAACAGATAATGCAATAATTTTTCACTAAACTAATTATCAGAGCAGAAGATGCTAATGTGTGTTGCCAACTGTGTCTCATGTCTCCTCGGTTAACATGCTGCACGGTCACGGCTGTTCAGCAAGACTTTACATCTCTGGAAGCAGAAAAGAGGCTGAATTAAGCTTACCCGTTGCTCACTCCCTTTTGCAGCCATGTTAACGTGTTCAAGCTGTGCTACCTCTGCCCGCACTTAGTGTTAATCAAATGGGCTTCCTTCCACAGAGAACTAGCAGGGAATTAATTTATCTGTTTTCTATGGGTATAGGGTTTATGGGTCTCCTGCTTGCAAAGATCCCAAGCACCTTCAAATGTTGTTCTTCTTCAGCTGTGTTGGAAATCAAGGTACCTGAAGTCAATGACAACTTTTGAAAACATTCATGAAATTATAGAATAACAGAATAGTCAGGGATGGAAAGGACCTTAAGAGCATCCAGTTCCAACCCCCCTGCCATGGGCAGGAACACCTCCCACTAGACCATGCCACCCAAGGCTCTGTTTCTTCAAAAACTGAAATAGGTCTCTATGCACACATATGTGTGAAGCTGACCAAACACATGTGCTGGGGCTGACATACATTAGCAGGAATGACTTCTCATTTTCAATTAATTGCAGCATGCAACAAGGGTGGGCTTTGAAAAGCGACAAAACAAACCAGCAGTCTGCAGCAGCCCTGCCTCTAGATGTGCAAAGCCTGCAAAAGCCCTGAGTGCTGAGAGACATGTCCTTTTGTGGAAAGAAGAAAGAAATTGAGAGCGAAAGAAGAAAAGTGAGGTTTTGCCTTGAGCAAATGCAGTGTGTGCTTCTCCCGCTTCCCTCGGAGCAGGCTACGTTTGAAAGCAGAATTACAGCTTTAGTAAGGACTGGGATTTGCCTGTCTGATTGCTGCTACTCCCCCAAACAAACAAAACATAATTATCTTTGAATGTTACCCGGGCTAATGTGTAGAACTGGCACTGGGGAGTAAAGAGAGGAGAGGACACCAGGCTAAAAACATTAATTGGTAATGGGGTTTGAGTATTTGTCAACAAGGCGCTCGGCTTGGAGAGCTGAGCAAAAAGAAAGCAAGCTGCAGAAAAACAAATGCATACCAAGCGTTGTCACTGATATTTGTTTAACAGCCTGTCACAAGCAAAAAACGTGGATCAAAGGTAGGAAAGGCAACGAAGAAGCAGTTTCAGTCCAAGGCATCCATTCTGCATTGCATCAGGGTTCACTTCTGGATCAGGATGCCTTCTGCCACATTGTGTTACATCAAGCGAGTTGTGAAATGATGGAGCCTAATGCAGAGTGAGTGTTGGGAACGGGAAGTAAAACAACAACCCGTTGTTTTTGTATTCATTAATTGCTATGGGTTTGGGGGTTATCCAGGAGCAGAGATGCTGTTTTAAGTCAGGCGGAGAGCTAAGATTGCCGAGCTGTGCTTTGTAAGAGAGCACTGCAAATTGCTTGTGGGATTTGATGTCCTATCCTGCCTCCAGAACAAATCACACTGGTTAGGGGGATTGGGTTTTCCTTTTTTTAATGGTTGGGAAAAACCTTTGCAAAAGAACCCATCACACGAAGGTAAAACCAAGTAATTGTCTTTTTTCTTCTTTCTACATTCTCTTTCTTAGATCATTTTACTGGCCTTCCACTTAGTTACAGATATTGGTCCTGCCCCCTCAGCATGAACATGCAGGGTAAGGCTCATTGATTTTTCGGTGATGGAGGTTGTAGTGCACCACTTCTGTGCTGGGGTGCTACTGGAGAGATGCACATTTTCCCCTTTGGCTGCCTGAGCAGAGGTGATTGGTGTCCCCAGAGGACCTGCACAGTATCTGCCATCAGTTTTCTGCTAAGCAGCTCAAATGTGAAGCTTACCTGGGTAAGAGGTAGACGAGGGTGGTGGGAACAACTGAGGGTGCAGAAAGACAAAATGCCAGTTGAAAAAAATGAACATTATTTAACTATCAAAGAACAAAATGAACTGGAAATTCAACTCATAATATTTCATGTCTTTGCATCAGAAAACAATTCGGGAAGGGAATTTAATTAAATTATTGGAGCTTCTTCAGAAGTTTTACTGGCAAATGCTGCTCTTCCCAGCCAACCCCAGTGCTAAGACAAATCATCAGTTGGAATTGCAGCAAATACTGGGAACAACTGATTTATGTTATTTTTTTGTTCTGTCAAACAAAACCACTTTCTAATACTGGGCAGTGTTCCTTAAATTTAGCTCATATTTTCCCCCCGAAGATGACTGTGCAGGTCTGTCTCTGGCAGCAACAAGCTGGCTTGGTGACTTTCCACTGCCAGTTGCAGCGCTGATAGAAGCACCGGCCACCTTAGCTGCTGAAGCTATGGCAATTAATCACGTCCTCCAGCTGCAGAACGTGCACCTCCTGGCTATGCTCACGTGCAGATGTCACCTCCAGGATTAATTGGTATTGATGAACTTGCTTAGCAACCACATGCCAATTGGCACTGATCCCTGGGGATGTGCAGCTTCGCCATCCTCAGCCAAGAAAACTGACCTTGTGGCAGAGTAACGCTGGGGAGCAAGAGGCAAATGAGGGAGGGCTTGTGCCAGCTCCTCAGCTACCACCACATGATGGTGGCCATGTGGACCACCTGGGTGTGTGGCAGCAGTGCTGTGTTTCCTGTTTGAGCCCTGTTTATCCTCTGCCTAAGCCTAGACTGGCAACACCAATATCCAGCTGTTGACTAACAAGAGAAAGCATCTTTGGTTTTGAAAATGCTTCTCATGTTTCATTAAGCTGATGGCTTTGGATGGGAGTTACAGTAGTATGATCCATGTGCTGACAGTGTCCCTGGAGACTTGGGCTGGGGATAATCACATCCTTTTTATACTGCTAATAATTAACTATTGAAACAATTTACTAATGGATGTAGTGGCTTCTTTAAATAATGAATTGGTGTGGTTTAGCACAGCTATGTGGTATGGGCTTGATGCAAATATTACTTGAGTGCAAAGCCAGCCTGCATTATAGCCTGTTGAGGTCAGAATCTATTAGCCATAATTCCTCTTAACCTAAATTCTCTTCATCTATAGAAATAAGTTTTCATACAGAAATTATTCTGAAAGCTTCAAAACCAGAGCTACATGTGCTCTATCATATAGCGATGCATGATCTTGTTCACCAAGTGGAGGAGAGGGATGTTTATATAAACTCCAGCCAAAAATAAAGTAGTATTGCCAAAAAGAGTAAGTTTATCAGCTATTTTAGTTAAAAATGGGATAAACTCCATGTACATGAATAGATTAAATTGTATTTATTGGCATGTATTGAATGGGTCTAATCAGAGGAATGGCTGTTGAATGTGTGTAACGTCTATTAATTGAATATGGAGACTAGTTTTACCTGATTTTTGATTTTAACGGATTTTCAGTATTTGCAAAACAACTGTCACAGAAAGCTTAACATCTGAGATCTCCCAGATCTTGTCAAATTAATTTCTGAACTCTTGACATTTCTGCAGCAACTGTCCTAATTCTTCTCGTAGCGTTTTCTTAAGACGACTCTAATAACTAAGTCATGTCTGACAGAATAAAGATAAGCTGTTATTTCTCTCAAAGAGATGACAGTTCCCATTTTCAAAAGCAAAGGAAAGGTTGCTCACTGTTTCACTTCCTGCAGCAGCAAAATTTTCAGGCGTGGGACTGGCAAAACAAAGAGTTACTTGCTGTAGGTAAAGGGTTTTTTCTTTGCATCTCACCATTGCGCTTGGATGGAAAGGTCAGGTGTGTCAGAGATGGTTAAGGCTTTGAAGAAGACAGATATGTGTATGCAGAAAGAACATAAAGGGGATTGGAATAGCTTAAAGGAATAAGCAGCGTTGGAAAGATCTAGGCTTTAAACTTCATTCTGCAATTGAAGTCATTGTTAGCGCTCTCCCCCACTGAGGAAAAAATGTCTTGGGGGGAAAAAAGGCAGAAAAAAATGAAATATTAAATGTGTATTTCTGGCTAGTTATCTCAGCTGCTGGAATTACAGCAGTGCAGATTACTCCAAGCTTTTTGCAATTGAGTAGAATTCACTTCACCTTTCCTCTCCAACTTTGTTTCTTCTTTAGCCCTGGGTTGGGATTGTGGGAACAAGCGCTGGCTATACTACAAAAGAGGGGAAGAAAAAAGGTACCCTGCAAGCTACAAGCCTGGAGAAGGTAGGAGTGTGTGTGTACAGCCTGGATCCAGCTGGTCTCTTCTTCTCAGCAAGGCAGATATCTATACAATAACTGGTCAGCTTTGCTTAGATGCTTAGCAACCACATCTTCTGTCTTTAGCCTCCTGCCCACCTCAGGAGGGAAGGGAGACCCTATGGTCCCCACAACCTGACCTATGCCATGTGGCAACTGCTGCCTCACCTGGTACCAGGATGCGCTTGCAGGATAGCAAAAGCCTGTGCATCCCCAGCCCAGTGAATGTGCAGTGTTTCATTTCATTTTCAAATATCATCTTTGGAGATGGGTGTTGGACCCCTTGCTCTAATTCATTACTGAAAACCCGTGAGGTGAATCTGCTATTTGCCATATTTAAGACCCTCTGACAAGGTGGGCACTGCACAGCCCGCTCCAGCATCTGATAGCACCACGGCTGCCATCCGGGTACTCCGTGCACCCTTTCCCACCTCCACAAGGCTGCGAACATGAAAAGAACTGTAAATAAAACATTGTGGTTTGTCTAAACAAGAAGAAAATCCCCAATACATAGTTAGTTTATTGCAAATGGGAATGGCTTCTGGCACTTTCCTTTGCAAGGATGCAGGCTGGGTTGTCTGTAGGTGTCTTGCACCAGCTGATACTCATTAAGTAATCCTTTCCACCCATGCTGCCCCATTTGGTTTGTCCGCCTCAGTGATGTTTCATGAGGGACTGATTCTCGAGATTGAAAAGCTTCTGCATCTTCTCATTACCTCTGCAATGTCCCTTCTGAGAGGGGATTTGAATTTCTGGTCCCTCGCATGTAATCTTCGGTGTGCCATATTCACCACTTCTATTTATTTTCCATTTTAATGCTTGTAAGACTGGAATGCTCCTTTTTATAGAGGCATTACAGTTATGGGTAGAAAGCAAACATCTGCCAGGTTTTTCTGTAGAGAAGCTGTGGGTTTGGTGGTTTTTTTCCTTGCTACCTAGAAACCATTATATTAATAGAGATTATTGCAATGCTTTCCTGTGAAAGATGTAAAACTTCCAGTACAAAGCCAAAAACATTTTTGCTACAATCATTCACCTAAATAATACAAAAAAAAACCGTAAAGAAAGACCAGAGGGAGCTTAGGATGGGGAAGGATCCGATGTTTGTATTTTGGATATTCAAGTTCCATGTAAGAACACGAGCAAAAATAACTCTCATTTGAAAGCAAATTCAATAGGACAGTTTTAATGAGTCTAATCATGAGGTTTGACAGTTGATGTTGACCTTGTAATGGGTCTCTCTCTCTCTAGGTTATTTCAACCAGAATAGCTGTTATTTTTCATTCTAGTAAGTAAATTGTAGTAGAATTACTTGGATGATTCTGTTGTTTTGTGAAGCTCAGTGGAAAGCTAATTCCTTTCAGGTTTTTGCAGCCTCATCCTCACTTTTTAACAGTTTCTCCATGACAGATTAAAAAAGATCTGGATGCCTCAATATGCATGTGATGAACCTAAAACCTAGAGGTTCATCTATTGAGTTTTCTAGGCATGTATGCACTGGATATAGCACAAAATCACACATTACCTATTTGTTAACCAGATTGAATAGTTATTCAATTGAGTCTCATAGGAGAGGAAATTTTTTTCTCTACTAGCAAAGCTAAAAGAACGTGGAAAACCTGTAGGTGTGTTCCAGCCCTTTGCATAAATCACTCAGAAAACAGTGTCTTTTTAATAGTAGTGGCAGTAACCATCTAATAACCTGAATTAGGAAGGCTTTAGCAATTGGCAAGCACTCTGTTTTTCTCCACGTTAAATATTTTGTCAAGGCTTTTCACAACTCTAGCTGCTGCAATTTCACATCTTTCTCCAAAAGCTGGTTTTCTTTTGAGCAGATGACACTTTGTGCTCTCTTGGGCAGAGCCTCCTGTTTCCTGAATGCTCTCTAAGAGCTGTGTTGTGCCAGTGCAGCACCAACACAGCACCATAAGCTGTGGTGGGTACAGCGTGGCATTGCTCTTGTGTGTATCCATGAAGAGGAAACCAAATGAGGATCTCAGGGCCTGGAAGCATGTGGTTTTGCCCACTCCACCATGAGGATGGCTCTCTGTAGCTCCTTGCTACATGCACTTCCCAAGCTGAGCTGCTCTCCAGCATCCTCGTAGCCCCTTTCAGACACTGGAAGGCTGCTATGGGGTCTCCATGCAGCTCCTGTTCTCCAGGTTGAACAGCCTCAACTTTCTGAGCCTGTCTCCATATGGGAGGTGCTCCAACACTCCTGATCATCCCTGTGACCTCCTCAGGACTTGCTCCAACAGATTCAGGTCCTTCTTATGTTGAGGACACCAGAATTGCACACAGCACTCCAAGCGAGGTCTCATGAGAGCAGAGGAGCAGGTTGTGTTGGTTGGTGATCTTACTCTTCCAAAGTTTCTGTCTTTTTTTTTTTTTTGACAGTTTCAAGTATCAGGGTTATTTTTTTCCTTTCTCATTGCCTTTGATTTGGTTCATATTTGCAGTAGATTGGCTGTATTAGCAAAAGACTCCTTAAAAAATGACCTGCAGCTCTCTCTGGGAAAAGAAAGGGAGGAAAGGAAACCCTTGGTACCTTAGGCTGAGTGAAGATACTGTCTTTTCCCCAAAGAGCTTATTGTTCAGCCATGGAGTAGATGTTTGCTGAATAAGTAAGTGCCCTGTGACCTGGCCTTGAGCAGACAGGCAGCAGTTGAGGTGTGAAGAGAGATAAAAATCAATAAATACACCATTTACCATTTGCTCAGCCCAAACAAAATACTTCATCGAGGCACTGGTGTAGCTTTCAAACAAAGAGATAGCACAAATTACAGCTCTAGTGCACTGTGTATGACAAGGGTTTATGGCATTCTGCTGGCCTTATTTACAGCTCATTTAAAACACTGTGTCAGGATGTTTTGATGTTATTACCAGCTTTTCTTCCTCTCCTCATCACTGCTACTATCACATAATAGTCTGTGGAAAGGAGTTGCTGCCATTCCATGTACAGTAGCTAAATAAGGAAGAGGTGCATGGACACTTCCAGCATTTATTTCACCTAAAACAACTCATGAATTGGGAGGAGGTTTCAAGTTCTGCTTCTCTTGGCAGATCTCCCTATTGCGTTTCTCTGTTTCTCACCTACCATCTCCCCTTGCTTGCTGATCTCTGTCTGAAAAACTAATTGCATTGAAAGTGGAAAAGAGCAATGAAATGAGAAATCCTTTACAGAAACAGGTTTAAGCTTCTCAATTTTGATAATCTCAGTGGAGTTAGGAGGCTCCCAGTAAAGCTTTATCTGCTTCAAGATCCATCTCCCAAGCGTGATTCTATGGAAAACCAGCTCTTCTGACCCATTAGGTGTAACAAACGTGATCAAGAGCATCTTTTTGGTAACTTGAACTCAGCACCAGAGACTGCAGCCCCTACCATCACAGGAGGCTGATCTAAAAGGATTTCCTGGTCTCTCGTGTAGAAATAAAAGGGAAAATGAGATAAACCTTGCTTTGGCTACTTGTTCTATCACTGTACTATCAGAAGTAAAGGCTAGCTTTAATTTTACCTTTCAATTTCCTTCCTTAGCAGACTGAGTGCTTATGAAACTTTTCCAAGGGAGCTGCCAGGGTATGCTCCCAAAAGACCAACTTGCTGGTGAATAATCAGCTGAAATTCTAATGAGAAAAATCCCTTCACTGGGCAACAGCCTTCCTACTTGAATGCTGCATTATCAGCTCAAAATGATTCAGCCAGATCTGAGGAATTTACTTTAGGCAGCTTAGGAGATAAATGCAGTGCGGCAAGTTATCGTGATTAAGTATTTAAGACTTATCCTAAAAACCTGTTTTGCTCAATCCACCTCCTAAGACCTCCCCATTGAAACGCTTCTTTTCAGGTTAAAATGCAGTTGGAGTGCAGCAAGCAATTTCAGTTTCTCTGGCCATGGGTAATTCTCCTCCATCCTCCGGATGTGTGGGTGATGCAATGTTTCAGAGGCAATAAGCTTCCCTACAGATTGCCTCATCTTAAACTTCATGTGGCTTCAGCAAGCATCACCATGCTGCCCTGCTACAGCACCTTCTTCCTTAGGCCTGGGAGGAAATATTTGTTTGAAAGAGGATTGAGGTTTGGGTTTGGTTACCTTTTTAAAGGATATTAGAGGGATTAATGTTATTTTGTGGAGCAGTTAGGAGCTGGTGCTCAGGAGTCCTGGCAGTGATCAGCAGGATGCACACAAGCATGTGTGTGCTTCGGAGATCCCTCAAGTGCAATCCATCACAGTGACATCTTGCTCCCTATTTCATCTTTCATCTGTCTGAAGTCCGTATGGAATAGCTGTGTGAGTGTGTGTGTGTGTACAGCGCAAATAGCCTGTTGCTGGGCTTTTTGCAGGTGCATAATTATTTCTTAGAACTGACTGATAAAGGGTGGAATGGGAAAAACTCACAGGTGTTATTTTTACCTCTTTTCCCCTATCATTGTACTGTATTCCCATGGGGAATTTACATTTCCCTCTGGATGCTGCCTTGAGAATGAACACAGTTCATTCCAGTAGTGCCTTGTCTGGATGAATGCTCAGTCAGCACATCTGTTACTCCACTATGAGAAAGACAAAGATTGTTTCACTGAACTTCTAGCAGGTCTTTTGTGCTGTAAGTAGCATCTCATTTCAACATTACCTCTCCAAATCTTTTGAAACATGATGCAAAGTCAAGGCTTAGTCCTATTAACCCCTCATTCTTGTTTCCACTCCCTTTTTGACACTTTAAACTCACAAGTAACCACCTATCACAGTTATAACGCATACTCCAGATAATCTTTAAGGTGCTATTTACCACTGCAATGAATTTCCTGGGTCTTAGGACATGGACAAGAGGCAGGACTTGAGAGATGAAAGCAGATAACAGGCACAGTGAACTTTAGATCTGGGAGATGTGTGCAATATTAGTTCATCGTGTAGCTGAATGTGAACGCTATTGATATTTAATATCTTACCAGGAGGGATGAGTATTTGAAGGACAAGCATTCATAATTTGCTTTGACATTTGATATGATCAAGCAAGTAAAGGAATAATATTCCATTTCTTCCTTGTCAAAAAGATAACGAGCTTCATAACTATTGGTATTATGGGAAAAATGCAGCCTGTGTAGTGTAAAATATGTGAGGAGCTGCTATAAATTCCTCTATAAATTGTGTATACCGTGGGTTTGTGATGGCCCTGTTCAGACACAGCAGGACTATCCTTTTTAATTTTCTGGTTTGCTGTGCAAGTCTCTAGCAAAAGAGATTTCTTTTTTTAATGAAAAAAAAGTTTTCTTCGAATTATTTATAGAAAGAGCATTGCTGTCATCAAGTCTGTCTCATCATATCATTCTTGAGTATCAACTCCTAGGCTCAGATGACAAACCGTAGCAGCTACTTTTCCAATAGCAGCATCTGGCTTCCTGACAAACTCGAAATGCGGTTATCTGGAAAGCTTCAGAGTTGCTTCTGAGCACATTTTATTTATTAGAAAGCAGTTGTGCTGCTTTGCTTCCCATGACTAAGCCAAAGAATATTTAATATATTAAAAGGCATAATAGAATCGAGGCCAAGCTGCTGTCCACCAAGTGGCAAGAGAGCAACAATATTTTTCCTTCAAGATGGCCATTTCTTCAGTTCTGAGGGACAACCTGAAACTATTTGTGTTGACTTCAGATGACCTTTAATAGGACTACAGAATAAATTCAGCCTCATAACTCCTCAAATAAAATTCACGTTCACCCTTTTTTAGATATAACTCCCTGAAATGTGATGGCAACTTCTTGTTGCTGGAAGAAGAAGACCCTCCACAGGGTGTAGGGTCCCCAGAGGTGAAAGATGCCATGCCATTCCAATATATGGTGAATGATAATAGAAGGGATCAGTGTGTTGGTAGGTCAGGTACTGTATCAGCCCTCAAAAGTGAATTCAGCCTTTGTTTTGCTATAGAACTTACGAGCTTGGCAAGTCATTTGGATCCATCTCTGCAAAGGTCTCCTAGTGTAGTTCAGTGGGTGTCACACTGATCTGCAAGATTTGATGCAAGGTGTATGAAAATGTTGGTCATGGAACTATTTCAATATTATTCCTCTTAAGTATAGCTGTGGCATAACTGGGACCTCCTGCCACATCCCGTGTTCTTGCAGGGTTCTTTGTTCAGGCTGGAGAACTTTGCGTTTGTGAAGCCCTGCTGCTAATCTGGTGAGTTGAATTGAATCCCACCATTTCCCTGTGTACGAAAGAAGATTATCTGACACTGTATGAAATGTATGAAGCCTTTCTCCAGTTCTTCATACATAGATAATCTGAAGGAAATTATTAAGGAATTTTTTCCTAATATTAGCATTGAAATCAATAGGAAAGATTTTAAGACCCTCAGGAGAGAATAGTTAATTATGTTCTTATGGCTTTGGGACATTCCTAGATGCTAAACTTCATTCTCACGTTCATAAAACTAGAAGCTGAGAAAGAACAAGGGAGGATGAAGTACCTATTCCAGGCTTGGCTGATGGTTAGACTATCCATATCAAAAGGGCTATTTAATTGAAGTGATCATTTTCATTCTGAGAAAGAACTCTCTTGAGTTCTTCTTGAGCAACTCCCAGAAAGTTGCTTTTGGTGAAATTCGGGTGTTATTTTCTAGAGGATAGATTAAAAAAAGAAAAGACTAATCTGTTAAAGTCAATGTGTTTCAATGTGTTTGACACTTGGCAGCAGAAGCAGTAGTGCTAAATGGTAACATCTTGAGTTTTTTCAGCTATCAGTGGCGTCTCTGGGGCAGGATTTTATTAGTGACAGCTCTTGCTGACTTCGGTTAAAGCTCAAGTTACATCTCCAAAGTAACTGTTACTCAGCTCAGAAATAGAATGATCAGGCACGGGATTTCATTTAAAGCTTTGAACATCGACATCAAGGAATCAAAACAATTCTGCTTCAAGTTTCTGGTTCTCCAATGTAAAAAGTATTGCTGGGTTTGGACACTTGCTCTTGTATGGTGTCCTCTGGTGGCTAAATCAGAGGGGGAAGCTTCGAGGACTTCTCTTGTCATTGTCATGAGCTTTTGTCTCTGGTCTGAGCTTAGAACAATTGAGTCTTTAATTCTGATTGAGGACAGAGGATGCTACTGCAGTGCAAAACACCCCACCAAGGCTGCTCTACCGCTACGTTCAACAGCGGGTTTTGAGGCTGTATCATAAGCAAAGTCTGCAAATCAAAAGTTGCACGGTGGCCAACCTCTACTACATATAGCAGGTCAGATAGCTTTTGCGTTTAAGAAAAGACTACATGATTTTTTTTGCTACTGAGGAGTTCAAGCATTTTTGCCTTCCTTTTGCTACAAATGGAGATTATTCAATGGTTGGATTTAATGAATTCAAAATCCTTAGAAAATCACTAAAGCCAGACATCAATGTAAAATACTCCAGCTTTCAGTAGTGGAATATAATATTAGCTCTCCCACGATCTACTTCATGCATTTCAAAAGAACAGAGAAAAATTCTAAACTGCAAAAGACAGCTTGGGCAGAAAATGATTGTCTGCCTTGGATGCTGCTCTGTAACCCTTTAGGAGCCTGAGTTACTTTTCACAAGGCAGTAGAAACAGACACTTCCTTTGCAAAATGCTGGGGGAGGATGAGAAGCAGAGATTTGTATTAATGAATTCTGTGAATGTCCTGTTACCTTGTACAATCAATAGGACTATGTGGGAGGGTTGCTGCAGGGCTGGTGGCTTGGAGCCCGTGGAAGCTGTGTGGCTGTTTTCTGCTGGCAGAGGCTGCTGAGAACCCACCACATCATTCATCCTGCCTCTTGCTGCACGTCTGGACTGGGAGCACCTGAGAAGGGTATTTCTATGCTGGAGTCCTGCCCCATGACAGCCCTTCCGCTGCTCCTTGCTATGGAGAACCATCTGGGAGCAGCTCTCAGGCAATGCAGTAATACAAATAAATAATATTAATTAAGGCTCGATGGGTTTAAACAGCTATGGAAATAGCTTCTCTCCTGCTGTTTCAGTATCTCATTTTCCCACTCTGTCCAAACCCCCAAAGCCCAGAGGTGCAAACATATATTTTAACCCAGAAGTTTGTTGAACCTCATTAAACTTAAATGCTCGATCCAGTTTTCCTGAACGAGGCTTCACCCTGCTTTTGAGTTTACCTGACTTCATTCTTCCACCCCTAATGGAGCTATTCATTTAGCAGGCGATTTTGCAAAGGCACTGATAGCCCTACAAACTACAGCTGAGAAGGAAAGTATAATTGACATGCTTAAACCAAGCACCTCACATAGAGCTCTTCTGTGCATACAGGCTTCATGTCGGAGCAATTTGCTGCGGTCTCTGTGAGATAAAGACCAGCTTTTAATCTGCATTTTGCTTTTTGCCTTCCCAGTTTTTATGGCAAGGAGAAGCAGCTGAAAAGCATCTCTGCGTTGGAATGCTGAGCAGCGGAGTCACACAAGCACCTGCAGCCATCCACGCACTGCTCGGGAAGAGCGCTGTATTTCTCGAGGTTTGTAGCTCTTGTCCTCCCACTCCCTAATTCATATACATAAAGCTGGTGTGCTGCCACGCTCCCTCCACACAAATGCATTAGCTGATCAGGAAAGCTTCCCATTCATCTGGCTTGTCACTTGGATGAGGTGGAGGCAGGACAGACTTGTCAACTCGCAGTGATGAGAGTCAGGGGTGGAAAGCAGAGTAACATGATAAAAAATGGTGTGGATATTTCTCCCTTTGGTTTTCCAATAGAAAATTGCCCAATTCTCTCCATCCCTTTTCCGAACAGGAGGAAACCAGCAGCCCAAATACTTGCCTACACTTCCTTGCGCTGCGTGGGGCTGCAGGAGGAGATCATGGCTAACACACCCACCCGGTTTGCTCTTCCCGTGGCTCCCCATACCCCGGGCACCCTTCTTGGGACTGCGGCACTTTGTGCCCTGTTTTGGCACCATGGCTGCTGAGATTCCCAGGGCGGGGGCAGATGTGCGGACCCGACAGCCAGCGTATTTACACCCTCAGCTGGGCAGCACCTTCCTGATCCCCAGGCACGTTCTGCTGTGCGCGGGGTGCGGAGCCGGCGCCGCTCGCGCCTTCACCCCCTTCCAACTTCCCACTTCAGACGGGGCACGGCGGTCTCTCCGCCCGCAGAGCGCACCGGGCCCGCACAACAAAGCGATGCTCGGGGCTGCGGGTCGCGGCTCTCCCAGCACCGCGGGGTCGAGCGCGTCTCCCCGCTCCCGGTGCTCCGATGCCGGGCGGCCCCTCCCTCGCTCCCACCCTCCCGGGGCGGGGCGGGGCGCGGCCGCCGTGAAGAGGGGCGGGAGTGATGGCGGTCATGGCCCCCAGCCTGGCCCCGGCCCCCACCGGGCGGACGGACGGACGGACGGACGGGCCGCTCCCGCTCCCGCGTAAGCGGCGGTCCGTGGAGAGCGCGCCTTGAAGCGGCGTGGGGGTCAGCCGGGAGGGAGGTGGCAGCGGAGCGGCTCTTGATGGCTTCTCGGGTA
>JANRGW010036776.1:0-18781 GCA_024733675.1 Psilopsiagon aymara | reverse complement strand
ACCCAGTCACTCCCCAAAAACCCCTTTTTTCCCCATTTGCTGAAGGTACAGTCCTAATGCTTGATTCTGCCAGGTTGTCCCATCAGTGTCTCCGCCCTCCCTCACCCTGCCTCCTCCCCCCCTACTTTGTTTCAGTGTGTTATATTCTATATATGAAATGTGGGTATACTTTTAAAAACCATTTCCTGTAAAATATTTCTGGGTTAGAGTAGTCTGTCTTGATGAAGGCTGTACATGAATCAACCTCTTTGTAACCTATGTTACAGTAAGAATTTCAGGAATTTCCTTTATTAGGACCCGTTAGTATACTGCAGGCACTGAGTGAGCTGCATTGATTTCTAGGTAAAACAGCCTGAAATTGCCTGAAATTTATGGTATACGCCAACTTTCTGTGCACTACTCCTTTTCAGTATGCAAAACTTAAATATCCTGAAGTTGGTCTCTTGCTGGTGAATGTTATCCCACACTCAATACTTATAATATTCTTTGTGGAAAAAAACAGCAATTTAACTCTGAAACTGCTTTTCAGGTCAGTTGACTACTGCTAATGGCATGGTGAGATGTGTTGAAGAGCGGCTGCGAGGGTGTCCGACGGTAAGGGGACTGCTCTAGAAGCTGGGCTTGCAACATCATGGGCCAGTGTGTCACAAAGTGCAAGAATCCTTCTTCTACCCTTGGCAGCAAAAATGGGGAAAGGGAATCTGGCAGCAAGTCACACAGTAAAAGAAGTGCAGTCCACAAAGATGACCATGGTTCAGCTTGTGGGAAGTCTCCAGGAGATATACTTGTGAATGGGACAAAGAAAGCGGATGCTGCTGTAGAGTCCAGTCAGCCTTCAATGTTTTCTGGAGATATAAAGAAAGACCCTGTTACCAACGCAGAAGAATCTTCACTCCAAAGGATCGGGGAGTTATTTAGGAGATATAAAGATGAACGGGAAGATGCCATACTGGAAGAAGGGATGGAACGATTTTGCAATGACCTCTGTGTTGATCCCACTGAATTTAAAGTGCTAGTTTTGGCTTGGAAATTCCAAGCTGCTACCATGTGCAAATTTACAAGGTTAGTTCTTGTAGAACTTGTAATTATTTTCATATGTTTAAGTATATCCTGTCATCTGTGTATTGGAGAGACAGCCTCATTAACTTCACTTACCTATTTTTTCTAACACCAGCATTTTGATCACATTAATTCCTACTGCTAAGAAGGTAAGGTTTGTGTTGTCCTCTTTTCCCTTTCCCCTCACAGTAGGTTTCAGAACCAAAAGTGGTTTTGGACATTATGCTGCTGAAGAAGAGCAGTGTAATGAACTTCTGTAGATGTTAATTTATTCTTAATTTACCAAAACCAATTTTACTGTTTCCAGCATTATTTGGTGATGAGATTGGACACAAAAATTAATTTTTTGCTTTAAAGTAATGTGAGATTCCTTAATAATTGCTACCAGGTCTGTTATCATCCTGTGAAAGAATGACAGACTGCTTCCAAAGAATTGTTCCTGCCCAGCCAGTATTATACTTAAATGTCTTTTTCCAAGAATAATCCTGTTGAAGTATAGAGAGGGAAGGAAAAATTGCAAGGGGTTTGACACTGGTAGCTATTTCGTACTGGCTGACAATTGGTTGGTATTTAAAGTGCTGTCTGTCCTGGACAAGGGGGTCAGTCAGTTGGCTGATAGCATGTATGATCCTTCAGGAAACAACAGAATGGCTAAAACTTATCAACCAAAACCCCTCCAAAACTACAACAGCCTACCCCAACTTGATTGTTGATATCCGGGTAAGAGCAAGATTTCCTACAGGGACTTGCTGAGAGAGAATGAATCTTTGATTTTGAGTAATGTGTCCTATTTTCACTCAGCTTGTAACTTTCAAAATTACTTTGGTGTTCTGAGCCTTAAAGCAAGCCTTTGCTGTGCACTGAATACATCTTTTCCAGCATCTTCAGAGTCTGTGTGGACATGGGGGGGTGTCAAATGGGTGAGTTACTCTGGAATGCAAATGTGGATTTAATGACTGCTTGATGGGACAGGTCTTTGCTAACATGAATTGCAGGCAGTGTCTGTGATTCTGCACAGCCACAATGAGTTTTATTGACGTCATTTTGATTTTCTTGGAGAGGGCAAATCTAGTGGTGAGAGGCTACCTTTGTTCAAGGGCGCACTGATAGGTGCTGATTCACTCTTTCATCAAGGAAAGCAATGTTGTCTTCTGTTCTCATAAGTGTTGCCTTCCAGCCCTTCCTGTGTCAGAGTCTGCTGTCTTTGGTTGATATTGGCTAGTTGTAACACTTGCTCATGAGCATTAGAGAAATAGAAGCTACCATCTCCCCGCTTGGTCAGACTATTAGCAGGCTAACTAGTACCGAATTGGTGCTTCGAGTGGTGTTTACGCGTTGCCTTGCAGCCTGTGCTCTGTCACCCCATGCTCCCTTCCACTCTCAGCAGGTGCCTCACTGACCATTTCTCTTGGAACCCTTTTTGTTTTGCAGGCTGGAAGGGCAATAACAAACCACAGGAAAGCTGCCAGCGAACTGCTCTGTGCCTTGAGTGCTTAGACGTGGGTGATATAAAGGATATAAATCAGCTTGATTCAGTGCATAGATGTGGTGTTGTCAAACTTTTGATATTTCTTCTGTGGTAGATTTTATTCACTTCTTAATGTGAAAGGCACTGGATTGTGGTAGTATCGAGTCATCAGAAAGCCAGACAGCAAAATCTTCCAAAACTCACCACATGTGAGGGGTGTACGTGGTTCCCCAGGCCACGAGGAGCTTCCTGCAAATGTGTCTCTTTCCATCAGCTCCGTTGCCAAAATCCTTGTGCCACCTGGGCTTGAGAATACACCTTGCCTTACCCAGACAACCCTCTTCTGATTTGTCATAGCTGAATGGAGATGGGAAGTGTTCAGCAAGTGAGGTCAGGGTGAAGTGCTCACGCTAATTTCTCTTCTCTTGCTTAATAGGAAGGAGTTTTTTGAAGGCTGCAAAGCAATAAACGCAGACAGCATTGACGGCATTTGTGCGAGGTTCCCCAGCCTCTTAAACGAAGCCAAGCAGGAAGATAAATTCAAGGATCTGTATCGTTTCACCTTCCAGTTTGGCCTGGACTCTGAAGAAGGACAGAGGTCACTGCATCGGGAAATAGCCATTGCCCTTTGGAAATTAGTCTTCACCCAAAACAAGCCCCCTATTTTGGACCAGTGGTTACACTTCCTAGTTGAGAACCCCTCAGGAATCAAGGGAATCTCCCGGGACACGTGGAACATGTTTCTAAATTTTACTCAGGTGATTGGACCGGACCTTAGCAACTACAGTGAAGATGAGGCCTGGCCGAGTCTCTTCGATACCTTTGTGGAGTGGGAAATGGAGCGAAGGAAAAAGGAAGAGGAAACCAAATGTATTCTGTCTTCGGACACAGAGGCGGAACAGACTTAGCGGCATCGAAGCAGCAGTGACAGAAACAACCTGTTGCCCTTCATGAAATGTAAACTCTGGATGTTTCTGGAAATTACCAAGGCTCCAGATTTTTCTACTTTACACCTTTTTCTGCCTTGTCTTTGAAAGGGCTCTAAAATGCTGTATCATGTTTTAGGCACTTTCTTAATTTTGGTTATTCCTTTTGCTCTTGCCCTGAAATATTTGACCCTGGCTCCAAGTTAAGCATTTTGGGGTTGTTTTTTGTTTTGTTTTTTTTAAGACTTCAGATTAGTATAAGTAAATCTGATATTTCTTGCACAATGTAGATCTTTTTTGTTAGGTTAAATTAACATTGCTAAATTATACAGTGCCAGATTTAAGTTTTTCATACTACATCTGTCAGGGCAGGTCTGTACTGTGTGTAGTGCTGTTTACATTGTTGACATTTTAGGCTGTAATAATTTTAAGGTTTTCTACCAAGATGAACAGCAGTGTTAACTACAAATGCATTAATCCCCCGGTATAAGGTTCCAAACAACCAACAAAACCAACAGCCTTTTGTAATATGGCTAATTCCCATTGAGCTCTTAGCAAGTGAGTCCAGATCATTCCTTTTTTGGGGGGTTTTTTGGAGTTTCAAACTAAATGTTGGGATCGTTTTATAAAATTACTGTACCTGTCAGTCAACTGAGCGGTAGATGACGATTTGTATCTAAATCTCTTACACATTGCATAATAAAAGAGCAGTACTACCTCAGTTTTATTGAAAGTGGACTTCTTGATGGACTTCCATTTTTCTCTGGAAGTTGTATTTTTGTGGTGACATGAGACTATTTTTACTTGACTAAAAGAACCAAAGGTTCTGCTTCTTAAGTTTGCTATACATTGACAGAAGCAACACACAAACCCTAAGTCTTCAAGGAAAACTGTGGTATAATTCTGCTTTAATTTGTTTGATTTATACCTAAAGTATTACCTTACTTGTCTGGCAAGCACAGTACTTCTATGTCAGGAACTATCTTTTGCATTAATATTGACGAGCCAATTTTTTAAAGCCTCTGTTTAATTGCTAAGGTGCAGTTAATACTGCACACTTCCTGGAGCAACAGTATCGGCATCTGATGACAAAGTGAATTCTTAATGTGTTCTTAAGGACAACAGTGTAGATGAGTCATTTTTAGACTGGTTTAATAATCTTTGGATTGGAGTCAGTATATTATTTTACAATGCCTGTATTGGGACTATTTGCCTGTTGAAACTTGTGACTTAAAGGGAGTTTTATTAACACTGGTTGAAACTTTTTTTGGTTATTGATGTTACCTTTTTTAATTTTAGTATGCCAACTTTTTTACACCTTTTGGTAAAAGGGGTGGTTGCCAAGGCTTTCTGCAGAGCTAAGTGCTGGCTTAATGAATTTGATACATTTCCATCACACACCTTTTATTTTCAGAGCTACATTTCAGGCTCGTAGAATGGCTTCAGTTAGAAAAAACAAACCAAAACCAAAGCCTTGACAGTCATCCATAGCATCTGATGGCTTTTGTGATACCAGGGTTTTAAAGTTAAAGGGAACCATATTTTAGGTGATGAGCGTGTCACTGGCTCCAGGGGGGTGTGCT
This sequence comes from Psilopsiagon aymara, assembly GCA_024733675.1. Lineage (NCBI taxonomy): Eukaryota > Metazoa > Chordata > Aves > Psittaciformes > Psittacidae > Psilopsiagon > Psilopsiagon aymara. The sequence continues at coordinate 13,745 of JANRGW010036776.1, read as the reverse complement.
TTGCAAGTCTGCTGTGCCCCAGAGTGGGTAGCAGAGAGAGGAGGATCTGCCTGAATTCTGTCACTGGTTTTGCTGATGTGAAGCCTATGCAATAGCTTGGGTCTGAGATCATAAGTCACTAACAAAATGTGGGTATTGAAAACTGTTAAAAAGCAAACCCACAAGCCACAGATAGCTTCTCTTTCATCTAATAAAAGGTTTGGTCCATGCTGCTTCTGCAAGCTCTTGCTGGGACATGCATTAAGCTGTAGAAAAGAAATGTTCTGGGTGCAGCTGAGTCTGTCCCTTTGCAGGAAAGGAGCTCTGAACTTGCTGTATTACAGGTAAATACACCCAAAGCTTTATCCTTGCTACTATAACCTTACAAGCTACCATGGCCTAAGCGTGGTTTGGCAGCAAAACCTTATTCCAAGTTGGTGAGCAAAGCAGGCCAAAGTAGCCACTTGTGCTACTATAATTGAATTTATGGTGAGACTTTTGCTGGTGCTGTTGTTTAAAAAAAAAAAAAGCTCCCCAACAGAGGCTGCTTTGTTTGCGAAGTTCCATATGGAGCCTGATTTAGTAAATGCAGTCTGTATTTATAAGTTTGAGACTTCTTATTCAGCTATTAAATGCTTTGTTCATCTCTATTTTTTTCCTCTAAAGATAATTTTAAATGTCCGGAGTGTGAAAACTGAGTATTCAGATGAATAGGGAGTGCATGCATGCACACACACCACATCATGGCAGCAGCTGCTACTGAGTCATGTGCTAAACTGCAGCAGCTCCAGAGGATGAAGGATGGAGTGCTTTAAGGCTGGCACTTATCTTGTTGCCTGAATGTGGATAGCAGTGAGGAAATCAATCTGCAGCAAATCAAAGCTGAGCCGTTTTAGTATAACAAGCATAATACAGATTCTTAAAGATGGTGGTGGTGAATATAGAGGAAGGGAAAATCTTATTTCCTCTTAGGGAAAAGACATGTTTCTCAGTGACTTAAGTCGTGTGTACATGAGGCCAGCCTTGTTCTTGTTCTGCTGCTTTCAGCCTAGCAGAAGCATCTCTACCCAATGGGTAGAATACTTGCAAAAATAGCCAAATGCTCTATCTAGCAAAAGTACCGTTTATTTTTAGCCTAACTTCAATGTTTTAATTGCCATTTACAGAATGCAAACCAGAACTATATCAGTTTTATATTCCTGAACCAGGAGCTGAAGGTCCAACTCTTTGGCAATGCCGACAGTGAGAGAGGGAGTCAGACCTTCCCTTGGATTGCCTGGTGGTTGTATGATCCTAAACAAGACCAGACCGTACTCTGTAATGCTGGCATTCCCTTGTGGGAGTGAGGGTTCTATATGGTTCTGAGAAGTCTCTAAAGATATGCTTGTTTAATGGTTAAACTGTGAATATCTGTGGAACAGGCCAAATACATTCACTCTTCATTTTTTCTATACTTTAAATCCTCATTGTGTAGGCACAGGACTGTAGTGAGCAGCTGATGAAATCCTTGGAACCATTGCAACTATTTAACTTTATTTTAATTATAGTATGTGTTAGGAAACCTTATGCATGTCATGAATATGCTGCAACTTGGGTAAATAACTATAGAATACTATATAGTTAGTTATAGTAATGTACTGGAAAACTGCTCTGATGTCCATACTCTGTGGCATCTTATTGCCTTCCCTGATATGCAAAGAAATACAACTCCTGTAAACTTCAGTCCCTAGTAATAAAACACTGACCACCTGCACCATATTATAGTTTGCAAAACCTTTAGAATTTGGCTCCCAGAATGACTGGAGGCTCAGTTGTGCTAATTTTTACTTGTATTTCTGATGTCAAGGCTGTTGATTCAAGTAAGGATTTGGAAGATTCCTCCCATAGTGGGCCATAAAACATGACTGAGGAAATTGAAATTGAATGCTGAATGGTGAGTTTACTTGCTGCTGGTGCTATTCTGTATGGAGAATTACAGCTTTTTAATACTGTGCAATTGTAATGAAAGAACCACAGGAAAAATACATGGAGGTGTGGCAGAAAACTGAACAGCTGAAGCCTGTGGCTGGTGGGTGTGCTGAGCACTGGCTGCCCCAGGCTGGCACAGCAGATCTGCTCATGCATCAGCCTCTGAACCATGATAGCTTTTCAGCCAATGCAATGAAGAGTACGAAACGAGTTCACCCTGCTCTGCTGATGGGTGACTTGAGGCTGGTTGCACATAGATGCAGCCCACCCCAGGCAGGGTGGCTCTGAGGTGAGGGTTCGGAGCACTGGGTTCAGCAGCTTTGGCTGTGTGATTTTTTTTTCACTCCTTGCATGTCTGTCAGAGCCTGAAGAACCCATAGACCCCAGAGCTAGTCTGTCACCCATGGTTCCCAGGCATTGACTGATGACCTTAGTATTTTTCTGGCACAACATAATTATCTTCCTTACAGTTCTAATCCTTGTTTCCAAATAAAGCCCAGAAAAGTTAAAGAAACACCATGTAGTTTAACAGCCACCTCAGTCGTGGTGTAATTTGTTGGCTGAGACTACATCATTCCCATTCATCAGAAAATAATAGTCATTGTGAGTTTCTGGGTCTTGCAGCCTTGTGTTCTGCAGTGTGATACTTTTTTAGAAGACCTTTGGTGAATTGGGTGCCGGGTGCTTCCCTTGAGCTCACTGCGCTCAAAATGTGTGCATGTGAATTTAGCCTTTTGTATTAAAAAGGAAGATGCTTAACCTGAAACTCAAAATTCTTCAGGGTAGTGTTGCAATATACAGCAAAACATTACATGTTTTCTCCAATAAGTATTGAAAGCTGAGTGTCTGCTTAAATCTTGTTGTGTGCAAACAAAACCACCAGTGTTAAAATTTTCTCTCTGGACTATTGGAGATTGCAGCTTTGGTTTCATATTGTCAACTGCAGTGAAATACATGAGATTGTAAGATGGAAGGCTGTAACTCCTTTACCATGAAGTACATAGGTATCTCTACCTCTTGTTCTTGGACTTGAATTGTTTGAGGTTACCATCCTTCTCTCCCAGGATTTAATGCCTGGATGAGTACTCTATTTTAATTGACCCAAGTTAAGTATTATCTCTCTGCCATCCTTTTTGGTAAACTGCTTTTAATCTGCATGCTCCCTTGGAAAGGGAGCCAAGTCAAGCTGCAAACAAGTGTTGGTCCTCCTGGGTGCTAGCTTTGGAATGCCACAGAGTGACCAACTGGGAGCTACTCTGCTTGTGGCTCAGGGGTTTTATCATGCACCCTCTCCCCTGCTCAGGCTGCCTGTACTGAGAATACATTGAAGATGGAGCAGCTGCAGCCTTTCCCTTTGAGCTTGGAAAACTGTAGGACCCCACCTGATGCAGTGCCATGAGTGTATTTTTAATTAGAAATTACTGTTTTGTTCAGTGTTGGACTGGACCTGTAACACCCAGCAGAGATGGGAGCTGCAGGAGGCTGCACGCATCCTTTTTGTCCCCGAGGTCAGAATCTTGCTCGGGACAAAACCCTTATGCATGAGCAAAGCTGAAGTGTTCTCAAGTGTATTGGAGGTGCCAGAGTGGCTCTGTTGTGCTCATTAATGTATTCAGGTGGTGTCTCACTGTCATGGAACACACCTGTGTCCCTTGTGCTCTTCCCCCAAAGATAACTACACCAGTTATGCTCACTGCAGATCCCAAGCAGATGCTGTGCTGTAGCAACTGTTGCCACAACATTCTTCTTCCAGTTTGAGGGCTGCTTTTGGGATGTGACCTCTTGCACTGTCTGTACAGGCACGTATTGCAAGGGAATGGGGGCTGTGTGAGACACCAGGTAAAGGGAGGCTGAAGGTCCTAGTCCTGCTAACAGCTTGCCTTAAATCACTGAGGTTAGAGCAGTTCCTCGCTACTATAGCAATCCTCAGCCTGTCTGTAGTTAGGTTTTAAAATCCAACAGGTTCTGGAGGTTATACAGAGTTTTTAAATTATTTTTTAAAAGCTTCTATCTTTGCATAATTGCACTCTTGAGATAAGCCCTTTCTGAATAGCATCCACTCCACACGCAGGTGGAGGAACCATCCAGCTCCAGTGTTCTTGTTGTAAGGTGTTTCTTTTCCTCCCTGTAAATTATATTTGGACTACAGGTTGCCTACTGTTGAACCAGTGTGTTTACTTGAATGTTGCCGTTTCATGCAGTTACAACTGCTGACTCTTGCTCTTCTTCTCTGGGCCCATGAGAGGGGGAGATGTGTGACCAGAGGTGGCAAACCCACACAGGGGTGGAGCTGAGGAGGGCTCGCTGCTGTTTTTGTACTCAGTATGTATTACACATTAGAGGACTTCACAGAATAGTGCTTCATATTTTGAAGTTGTGACTTTTTAAATCACACTAAACATAGTTACCTTTAAAGTAGGCTTGCTTTCTTAGCTATGAGTTTGAAAGAGTCTCTAATAAGGAGGTGGGCTGGTAGGAATGGTTGGGGGGGCCTCATGCTGTTAAGTTGTTGAGTAACTTGAGTTCCAAGAGCTGTGGATGCAATGTGCAGGACTAGGTCCTGTCCCAGAGCTGTTGGGGTTTGTACTGGCTGGTCTTGAGGGCACGAGGCAACTGCACATCGACAGGATGTGTGGAGGAGAAGGGTCAGCCTGGGGGAACTTGTTGACTCAGCTGGGTTTCTTGGAGTACTTGCTTGTGGATTTTGAGGCCCCAACTTAGTCTTGACTCACCCTTTATGGAAGGAATGAGTTTTCATAGCGTTTGCTCCCAGAGAAGTAACTAGTTCTAACTAAGGAAATAGAATCTATCTCCCCATCCCTCAGTAAAGCAGCAAGCGTGGATAGGATCAGATCTGCTGTTCTCTCTTGGGAGTGGGTTTTGCCTTTTCAGACTCACCCGAGAGGTACTCTGTATGATCCAGTTTTCTTGCTCTGGGAAACAATGAATGTGTTGCTTGTGGAGCAGACCCGCGCTTCCTCTTTAAGGCAGCAGTATCAGAGGTGCTGTGTAAATGTAATGCTTGACAATGGCTGGAGTAAATTCTGTTTCATGTAGGGCCTTTTTTAGAGATGTGGCCAAATTTGTAAACTGAGATTTAGAGGAAAAGTGGGAGAGGTTCAAACCGATGCATCTCCTGCATCCCACTGGGTTTGTAGTTTTACAGTTACTTTTCTCATGTGAAATTCTGCTCACCATTGTTGCCTGGAACAGAATGGAAACAGCATCTTCTAGAATGTGCAATCTAAGGCACAATGCAAATAGGTTGTAATGAGAAGGTTGTCTTTACTTGATAGCAATCCTGAGTGCAATGTTTTTGTCGTGTCCCTTTTGGAAGAAGAGCATTAAGTGCAGTCTGAGGTTTTTCTTTTCTTATAAGCAAAGCATTGGTTTGTCCATTACTGACTTCTTGTGGAATTTGTGCCAGATGTATATTAAATATTTTGGTGCTTTTTCTAATCCAAGTTGCCATTCATTTACCTGTGAGACTGTTGAACTTCTGTATATTTAAATGACCAATCCCTCAAAGAAAACAAAATAACCCTTCAGTCACAATGTATCCTGCCTACTGTAGCTTTGTAAATGTTCCAGAGCTTCTGGGTTTCCTGTATTCCATTAAGGTCTGAGGGGAGGGAGGGTAACAGCTACAGCAATCTAATCCACTGGAAGGGGCATGTGCACGCTGCTCTGTGCATTAATGAACAAATGAGTAACATTTGTGGTGTTTACATGACACGTTGGTGTTCACTTTTGTGCTCAAGCTTTGTACAAAATGTCTTATTTAAAGCTGAAGTCCTTTTTACATTTTCAATTAAAAGGGGACAAATTAATTATTTTTTCATGCCTATAAATAGGACTCTTGCTAGTTTTATTTGTCATCTCCAGCGTTTCTCAAGCAGGAATCCTGGATGCTTACTAAATTCTGCTTAGTCCTTGTGAGGAAGTGATCACATCACTTCTCAGTGCATGGAATGAAAACTAGCTGGGGTTTTCCAGCTTTGCAGCGCAGATGTCTACAAGGAGATGCTGGATGTGAGCAGCCTTAACAGAAGTGTGCTCTCACAGAGGGCGAGTGCTGGGGCAGGCCAGCACTAGGCCCCTTCCAATGGAGCAGGGCACCAAGGGGATGGACAGTGCTGGGCAAGGGACCGGTTCCTTTCACATCCTGTAGTAGCACATATTGATGCTTTTCCCAGTTTGATAGCTGTAGCCAAAGGCAGCCAGGCTCAGCTGGAGGGCATAAAGTGCCTTTTTCAAAGAAAAACCTGGCGGCATTCATCTTTATTAAGATTTCATTTCAGGAATTTTGGAGCCTTTAAATTTAGGTGGGAGCAACACTGATGCGAGCATCCACTACCCACTCACCAGTGCTGCCTCTGGGCTAGCACTGCATTTGCCTTTCTCCTTTCTCTCCGTTGCCTCTATTTTTGTCTGCTCCTCCACACAGCAACTCCCAACTTCCACTCCATAAGCTGCCAACTTGGGGCTGGAAAGTAGGAGGGTTTAAATGCTGTATCAGCTGTATTTAATAATTTCTGGAATAATAACTACTTCAACTTTATCTCAGCCCATTCTAATTCATATCAAGAAATTCTTTGCCTCATGTTTCAGACCTTGTAACAAGTGTTTCCTTTCTTTTCCTGAGTGCCAAAAGGTCTCCGAGGCATCTTCCTGCTTGGAAATTGCCCATGTTAACAAAAGATGCTCCAGCAGCCTGTATTTGAGGTGGCAATGGCTGCAAAGCACAGGTCTGGAGTTGTCAGGTTGCAAACACAGCTGGTTGTGCACTGGGTGTTACTGCAACTGCAGTTCCAGTGCCCTCCTGAAAGCACTAATGTCTGAAGCTCCCACAGACTGTGCTGTCCTTAACACAGCCCTTGCAACTTCTTTTTTCTTCTCTTATTGTGTGTGAAGGGTATGGGGGGTGATGAGGGAGGGAGGATTAAGTGGAGATTGTCCAAGAATCATGAATCACCAATTCCTCCTTTCCATGGACTAAGTACAATGCTTTCCCAGAAAGGAGGCAGCGACTGCTTCAGAAGTTGGCACACTGTGTTGCCAGAAATCCACAGTCCTGAGGACAGCTGTTAACAAGGAGCAGCTGCTGCAGGTACGGCTTGAACTGGGCTTGCTGGTTTGGAGCCTGCAATGATTCAGTGAAGACAACCCAGCCTGTAAGATGGGCTTTTAAGCAACACTCCCCCCTGGCTTGTTCCCAGCTCTTCCCATGCCCTTGCCCACCTCACCCACTGCCAAGGGAAGTTGCCATAGCAGGAAGGGTTAATGGAAAAAGTTTTGCGCTTTAAGATGTTTTGAATAGCTTTTATTTTTAGACTTTGTAAAAGATACAGAGTGGAAGCCTGTTGTTCGTATGGTAGGAGAGCTTTACAAAGACATCAATATTTAAAGTAATTAAAAATATCTTAACAAAAGACTTTGCTTAAAAACTTGGCAGTTCAATGAGCACTCCTCCCTCCGTCATCTTTTACTGCCATCAGACCAAGGCCAGGCTGTGCTTCGTGCCTGCTGCAACATAAACAAGAGGGGCGTCATTTCTGTTCAGGGTAGCCTTGATGCACACAATAAGCTTGCTGTCTTAGTGGTGGGAAGCTGCAACCCTCAGAGGCAGCAGATTGGAAAACCTATTTCCTGCCCCCAATAATTATTTGGCATTCTTTTTAATCAAGAAACCTCCCCTGGGCTGCCCATCCTCTGGGAAACAGTCCTGTGGATAAGAAGCCCCTTCCAAGCCTGGGACAAACCAACCACCAAACCTGCCCAGCCAAGAAACAAAGCAACCAAAAACATATTCTTTTAAAAAAAAAAAAGTTATTGGAAATTGAACAATTGGAGCAAATCACCCCAAGAGCAGCCCTTGGCATGCAACCTTGCTGAAACAGCTTGTCATTGCTATTAAGCCTAAATATACCCTTGGCCTGGGATGCATCTCCCTTTGGGGGACACTTTTTGGTGCAGAGGGTAACACAGCATCAACGTTCTGCCCAGGAAGCTTTGCAAGAGAGAGGAACCTGGCCTGGCTGCCTGGCCAGGCAGAAGAGATGCTGCTGAGCAGTTGCCTCCCTGCTCCTATTTCAGGGCATGTGTTCTGTCTCCACAAGGAATGGTACCCCTTCCTATCCCCAATATTAGTGCGGGAGCCCAACTCAACTCCAGGGATTTACCTTCCTACAGAAGTTTATGGACTCACTGAAAGTGTTCTTTTTTCCCAGCTGTGTCCCTCATATAAGAATGAGGGCAGGAACCACCTCCTTTATCAGCCATGGCTGAAGTACATACATCAGGGTACCACAACACAACAACTGGTAGGTGGGGCCTCAGCTGCAGCACTTGGGTCATTTAAACAAAACCACCCAAAAAACTGGCTGCAGTGGAAGCTGCTGGGTTCTCGCATAAAACTTATCTTTGTTGTTTATAGGGATGAAACATGCAACTGGGAAAGGCAGGTGAACTGAGAAGACCTGTGTAATTAATCAACGCTGTGTACTTCAGCCTTGCTAATCTGGCCCATCAGCGACATAAGTGGGTTCAGCAGAACTTACTGCTGAGGCTTTACTGGCCAAACATGAAAGTCAGACTGAAGAAGTACAACAGCTTCTTCAGGCCTTCTCTTAGGCTTTCACTTCCTTGTGCCACGGTTTTAATAGAGTAAGATAAAAATATTTGGCTATGTATTTTCCTTGGCACTTTGCAAAATCAGTGGCAAGTTACCTGTTCACTCCAGGAAGGAGAACAACACACAGGGTATTATTCTGAAGACTTCTATAAAGCTTTTTGATATGGTGGTCTAACTTCTTCACCTTCTTCCTTAGATCCTGCTCCTGCATAACAGAATATGAGCATTAAAACCCCAATTCATCTGCAGATCTGTACCACACTTGAAAGCAGGTGTGGCAAGACTGACCTTGGGCAGTGTGGGATTAAAGAGGTGAGGACAGCAGTGGTTCTGTTACCGCAACTAGATCTGCTCCCCCGTGTATGGCTACATCACTAGTCACCTCTCCCTCTGACTCCCATACCACCTGCTACACCTGTACATAGCTCTGTCTGCTCTCAAGTGGTAGCTTCAGCTGCTGTGTTGCATCACAGCTATGCTGGTTTTAAGGTTATACAGTACCCTGTAATAACTCACATATTACCTCTCCAAACTGCCTTGTGGGAACTGATCCTTGGCAGCCTTTCTGCTCTCTCACAAGGAGCCCCTCCTGCTACATGCAGCTCTACACCTAAATCTGCTCAAATTTATCACTCCTAATTCCTAGGGCAGTACCTCCTCCCTACCTGCAACGAACATCAGCACAGCCTTAAACTCACAGAGTCAGACAGTTGCTCCATTTTCTCATATAAGATGTGTCCTTGCTTCCCATTGCTGTGATTAATTTGCCAAATCCATCTCCAGAGGTGACCGGAAGCAAGAGCATTCCTACTTCTTAGTTTGCGGCCCTTCACAGTCCATCCATTTATAACTTCAAGGGCATCCGCAGCACTCTGTGATTCCTGGAATTCTGAAACACAAAAAGAAGGGGATGCGCTTTGGCAGGGATGTTGCTGCCCTGTTCCTTGGCACTGCAGGGCAGGGCTACAGATGTGGAGCAAAAAGGAGATAAGAAACTGAAATCACTGCAGCAAACAGATCCTCGCTTTGCTACAGGTAAACATTAGACTATAGAATTGCCGGTTAACTACAACAGCACTCACCCAGGTGTTCTCCTTGCCTTTTTTGAGGGGATTACTTGTCTGTGTGGAGCTGTGTATTGGCCAGCCCTCATGCTGAGGTACTGGAGCCAATGAGCTATCCTGGAACTTACTCTAAAGTTAAATTCTAGCAGGTTCACATCTCCCTTTTAAAATATTTAGCTGTAAACTCCTCCTCCAAACAAAACCCCCTTTCACTGGAGTATTTTAAATACCATCACTTTGAGCAGACATGACTGGCAGTAGCTCTTGCTGTGTCTCTGCAAAGTCCCAAAGTCTTCTAAATGAACTTCTCTGAAGGAAATAAGGAGGCTGTATGTGAAGCTACTTACTGAGGAAACAGCAGTTCCTGCGCTTGCCACTCTGGAGGTCCTTTGGCAGGAACAGTGTTTCCAAGTCTTTTAACTGGCTGAATTCTTCTTGCAAGTCCATGTCTGTTAATGACTTCTTTAGCCCCGCCACATAAATCACACCTTCATTTTCTACATCCAGTTCTAGTTCCTTTATCAAATCGTCACAGTCGAGCATTGCTGCAGTGACAGGTCTCTGGACCTGGGGTGGATTCAGCAGGAACAAACGTCAGCTCGAGCAACACTGTGTTCTGAGCTTCTATGGTAAATTATTTCCCCCCATTACCAAGGGTTGACAAGCTATATTCTCTCTCTTGAAAAAAACATGACTAATGAAGGTTAACTTAATTAATCATGAATAAAGGAAGAGAGATTATGGTTGCAATGCAGAAGCACTATCAAATTAAGAACTCCACACTTTGTATATGGCATTTTAACACCCTGCTACTTGGCTTTTCCTTCTGAAGCTGCAGCTGGAGGACAATGTTTTCAGGCAGAAAGGGAAGAAGAGAATTATAGCCATTTCCTTTCTGCCAGGGGCCCTAAATTGCCTAGGGACAGGGAGACTAACAGCACAAACAGCCAGCATTTGCCTAGATGCTAGGCTGTGAGTAGGTGTTAACAGACAGACTGGATGCTGTTCTGTGCACAACTTAACTTAGGCTTTTGCTATTTGTGTTGTTTACCTTAATGCAGGATCCTGCTACCTCAGCTCCATTCAGGCTTTCCACAGCAAGCTGGGCAGCTTCCAGCACTTCATATTGGATACAGACATAAGGCTTGAAACAGAATGATAAAGATACTTCAGGCTTATCACCAAGACACATTAGCCCTCTATTTTTTATGAGTCAGGTCTCAATAAAATTGTATTTTCTTTTTAGAAGAAGGTTTAGAGGTAATGTATCTAACACTCATACACAGTAGCTGTTAAAAACAACCTTCAGTTAGTTCATCAGTTAACAACATTGTTTTCCCTTGCCACAAAAGGCCTTAGCATGTAAGTTCAAAAAAGGGACAAAAAGCATCTCAGCGTCTCTATGCTCAAAGTGCTCCTGTGTTCAACAGCACAATTAAGCCACATGAGCTCTGCTTATTCTTGTGCAACAACTTTTAGATATCCTGAACTGTTGTAGCTGATACCTAAGCCACCAGGAAAAAAACAAACCCCAAAACCAAATGGAGTAACTGGTATTTCAGTGGTTCTAATCCATATTTTTCCAAGAGATTACTTGAGCCTACCCTGCTCATCAGCAAGCTGAATGCTTTGAGCACTCCCTACCTTGTAAGTTTCAGTTACCACTGTAAGAGACTGGATTGGTCCACACCTCCCAAATTCTTTTTTCACAGAATGTAGGCAAAAGCCTTCTTCAAAAGGACCTGCGTAAATTGTCAGCATGTCAGTCAGCTTGCTTCTCACCTGTAGAACGCAGAATTGAGAAGGAACTTCACAAAGCAAAGAAACTGCTTGGTGCCTCCAGATAAATAATGTCTCTTTCCAAGCTCAGAAGCAAAGACTATTCTCAAAAAAATAGTACCTGTTCACAGAGTGCAAGAAGATGAGATGCAATGTACTCTGGACCCAAACTGAACTGAACGATACTGAATGTGGACAGGGGAACATCTTCTAAGGCTCTCTGAAGAATCTGGAGGGAAAGAGTATAAGGCTCAGACCTAAAAGAGAACTGTACTCAAAGGAGCAGAAACAAAGCTAAAGAACTGGATTCCCAACTTTAATTTTCATTATTGTTCAAGGAAGCCCTCAGGCAGAAATTCTTTTTTAGTGAGTCATGAGAGGATGTAGAAGATCAAAGCTTATTGCCAAAATGTTAAAATGGATTTAAGCTAACCTGGTATTAACACTATTGCTAACAGTACTGTCAGTCAGCTTTTTAAAACAGGACTCATCTACCCACCCCCAGAACAAGAACTTTGAACTACTTTGATGCTTGCTTAGACCAACCCACTCTAAGCCCATTCACCTGTTTGTTTGAAGTGCTCAGGTTACTCTGACACAGACCAGAAGAGTCTAGTCCCTGTCTGCCCAACAAGACGGGTTTTTGGCCAGTCACCTGCAAGCAGTCTAAAAAACTAGCAGAAAAAAGAATGCTGTGAATCACAGGATTTATTGATATGGTGAATTAAAAGCTTTTAAGAAGTGCTAGTCAGAGAAAAATGATACAGTTCATTGAAGATATTTGAAAGAATATTCTTGTCCTCAACATCAAAGGAAGCCTAGAAAAAGCTTTGTGAAATATAAGATGCAACTTCTAAGTTGATCAGTACTATGCAATAATTATTTGTGTCTCTCTGAAGATCCTGATGGTTTCTGCAAAACATAACAGACTTCTTTGATTTTACTGAGGGTCTGACTGAAGAAAAAACACGCATATTTGAGAATCTTATTACCATGGTTTGGATAAATGTGGAGGCTCATTCAACTGTTTCTGGACTCTACATCCTTGTGGCAGTAATGCAGCTTTGTTCTGCGAGTCCTCAGCCAGTCTTTCAGTTGTCAGAAGCATTTCCAAGTTTAGTTCTGCTACCTTGGGGAAGGAAAAAGATTAGCAGTTGGCTTTCATCTCAGCTAACTGTAGCTAACCAAAAAGCATGTGCTTTCTCTATGAGTCACATAGGCACACTCCATAGCAGTGAACAAACATGGACATTAATTTCTTGCCTTATTATTTTCTGTTGCTATTTGAAGCATGCAGCACTCACAGCATCAACCAGCAATCAGCTCCAAAAAAGTTCTCTCAGAAATCAACAGCACAAGCAAGAGAGACTCATAAAGGCAGCTGAATCACTACCACAACATACAAGGTCTCTCATTTCTTTCATCTGGAAAAATGACAGGCATTCCTGTAGGCTGCAAGTGTCTCAATGCTTCTTTACTCAATACCCCTCTTCAAGATCAGCAGCAATGCTGATTCACGTCAGTGTTACAATACTGAAACACAGGTAATTCTCAGGTTATTGAGACCTGGATATATGCTGAAAGTAACAAGCTGTCAAAATTGAGGCCTCTACCACAGCTCCATCTTCTCTTTTAAATCAACAAAAGGATGGACAGAAAATTTTTTTTCCTTCATAACTTGTATGTTCTGCAATTAAGGACAGAAATCTTAATTAAGTGTAGCTACCTTTGCTGGTCCTTGTTCGATAAAGAATTGAGCCAATTCCAATGCAGCTCTAGCATCTTCTGCAGGATCATGCCCAAGCTTCTGTTCACACTGAATCTCCTTCCTACGGCATCAAAATCAGGTGTACAGGCAGGTTATCTGTTTCCACACTGACCAACATCCTGTCTTTTCTAAACTGGGTCCTTTTCAGGCAAAATAGCTTCCCCTCTCCAGTGCAGCAGCATTCTTGTGAAATACTCCCCAAAGTTACTGCAAGAAATGTTTTTGCAATGTTGAGCAAAACACCATTTACTGGGTTTGACACAAGCAGCGCTAGTACTTGGTACTCTGATGCATAGCTATATTTAATTGTACTTCTTTGACCAATGACCCAGCTCACAATTTGCAGACAGGTACCCTGGACTCAGCAGTAGTAGTCATTTTTAATCCTTCTTAGTAGCTGGTGCAGTACTGTGTTTTTGACTTTTGGCCTGGGAACAGTGCTGATTACTGAGCAGCAGCTAAAAACATCGGTGTTTTGTTTGGTCTGGCCAAGGACTTTCTGAGCCTCATGCTCTGCCAGGGAGGAGGGGAAGCCGGGAGGAAGCAGAGACAG